>WWET01002375.1:37837-62454 GCA_011038615.1 Limnodynastes dumerilii
ATATATACTGTGGTGGGGGACCATAGATATTGTACTTTCATATAACAATAGCAATACTTGAAAGTACATTTGTTTTGACAGTGTCACAAAGTTGAGATTGGGATACTAGACAATATACAGTATGGTAGCATGTACCGACCAATTTGACTAGGAATGACTGGAAATAATCGTTAGCAATTTAAAAAAAAAATACAGATCCAAAACCAAAACATTTCTTTTTTTTTTGACAAAATCAAAACAGGACAAAAATTTAGAACCAAAGCCAAAACCAAAACACGGGGCTCAGCACTTATCTCTAATATATATACACTCCCACAAAATGGTGGTTGCTCAAATTGCTCAAATCAATTTATAAGGTAATCTAGAGCAGGTGCTAAAAAGGTATGGGGATATTGTACAGATACAGACTTTGGGTCATATATCATGTATTTTTAAATCACTGAGAAACATACATAAAAAGTATTAATGAGTAATAGATCATTTGTAATTTTACCAATTTTTTGTAATCACATCTAAGTGATAATTGCATCTAAAAAACTACTACCACTCTGATCAAAAAATGACAAAATTGCGGTGGCCACCAATTAGTCAAATTATAATTGCAAGATTGTTCTTGGGAAGACATACACGCTTTAAATTTCCATGAGTATTTACAATTTGCAAATTCTGTCAATTATCACTTAGATGTGATTACAAAAAATTGGAAAATTACAAATTATCTATTACTCATTAATACTTTTTATGTATGTTTCTCAGTGATTATTTTATTTTATTTTATCATATTAATCTGAGCAATAAATGTTTTTTTGATACCTATCCATAATATTGCAGTTGATAATTGACAAAGTGTATTTTTGTAGTTTGCTCTCCCAATTGTATCTCATCTCAATAGGTGCAGCTGTTTTTCTGGCTGTTTAGTTTGCATTTATTGGGAGGTTACCTCAGCTTGTTGCCAATTGTTGGGAGGAGATCAATGTGACAACCAAAAAGAAGGGGGTATTTATATACATGTGTGTGTGCTGATTATACACACATACATGTGCAGGTAATCACCAATTCATTATAATTCTCTATAGTATTTTTCCTATTTATTCCTGTATCAACTAACCAGGTTTGGGTTCGTTAATTGATTAGGTCTTGCACCCATATTCATATATAATATCATTCTTGGTATCTGAGCGCTAGTCTATTTTCTCTCCTTTCACATCACCACCAAATACCTGGGTTTTTGGCCAAAAATACGGGTCTCGGCAAAAAGCCGGGTATTTAGTGGTGATGTTAAACGTCCCTTTTTCAGCTACATGGGTCTAATGACCTGGGTTTCAGACCCGGGAAAAAAGAATAGCTTTTCCCAAGTCGCACACGGGTAGGGTTGTTTTTCAACTCTGGTTTTTCAAATTGCCACCTGATTGGATAGAAAAACAGGCAGCGTAATGATGTCATCGTATGCTGCCACAGCTCAGTGGAGAAAATGGCACATTGGCATGAGGATGAGGTGAGGGAGCTCCTGGTAATTCGTGGAGGAGAAGAAATATATGGGCTGCAGCAGGCTATCATTTGCTGTCTAAAAAAACAAAAATCAACCACAAAACCATGAGCTCTGACCTACAAACAAGCGATTCATCAGCCATCATGGAAATAAATACACTTAAAATGTATAAGAGCTCCTTTCTAGCATGATTGACAGTTGCTTGACAGGGTAGAACTGGGAAATTTATGGGAGATGTGAAACGGTCAGACCCGAGAATTTCCCGGGTTTTTGTGAATTTATAACATAGCTTTTGTTTGCCCAGGAAAAACCAGGGTTCAATATCCCAGGTTTTTCAAGGGTGGTGATGTGAAAGTGGCACTAAAAGCAGAACTGAGGGGAATTTTAGTATAGAGTGAAAGTGAACAAGTTTGTGTTAATCAGGAAAGGAGAGCCATATAATATAGTAGTTGTAAATAATGTAGACAAATGTTAAGTAGGTTGAGGAATTTGGCTTCAAAGTTTGAAAGTTCGGAGAGTAGAGGATGTCTTAGTGGGTGAGGAAGGTTATTCCAGAGAGTGGGTGCAGCCTGGGAAAAGTTCTGTAAATGGGAATCAGAGCATTTGTTTAGTGACGAGGAGAGCTGTATGTCCTGTGAAGACCTGACAGCGAGCTGGGATGTATTTTGAGATGAGTCATGATATGTATGCGAGTGCAGTCTTGTTGATGGCTTTGTAGGTCAGCAAAACATACACCCTGAGGAAAATCACTATTTGTGATTTACAGAGGTGGTATACACCATGCCAAAATAAAAACCAGCCAGTTAGACTGAATGCATTCTGAATTTAAGTCTTGTGTGTAACTTCCATACTCTATACTATGTTGATTATATATATATGTTTATATATATATATATATATATATATATATATATATATATATGTTCAGTATATCAATTAAGTGAAATTGGGAAATACAAACAAGGCAGAAATTTTTAAGGTGGAAAAAGCCACCTAAGCTGTAAAATTACTCCTATACCTCAACCGCAGACACGTCATTCAAAACCCAACATGCATTCTGATCATCCTCATAAGTCACTCAGAACAGCTTTACTCATATATGCACTGCTTTTGATCAGGGGTTTTCAACCGCTGTCCTCAAGTTCCACTAACAGTTCATGTTTTCCAGGTTTGTTCATAATCACAAGATATATAATAAGTACCACCTGTGGTTCTTTTACCATATATCAGTCAGTAATGAACACACTGGGCCGTACTCACAGATCCATTTTTTCAAAGTACACAATTATGCGCACGCACGTAGCAAACCAACACCCACCAACACCCATCACACTCCTCACTCACGGCCGTGCAATCGCAGACATACGCCTCCATAGACCACCTCTTACTTTAAGTGTGTACTTATGTGAATATATATATATGCCGTACGTGCGATTCAATATAAAGGCTCTCAAAGACACATTAAAATGCCTCCTCCACCCTCTTTCATGTAAATGTTCAGGTACATATTTCAACATTACCAGCACAACATTTAATAGAAAGGACAACAAACACACACACACACACACACACCAACAAACACACGATGACAAACAGTATGTGACTGTATTGTATGTAAATTACCATCCCAATTACAGAACTGAGAAAAAAACTAAGTATTCCTCTTTAAAACTTTATGTAAGACTTTAACCAAGTGTTGCTTAAACCGTCTCTGAGCAAGTGATTCATATTTACGACAGATGCCACTAACAAAGACCTGCTACCTACCTTTGTTGTACTTTTAATAAGGCACGCTGAATAATATATGCCTATCGTTCGTTTAGATCTGTCTAAAGCTTCGTTTATTTAAATTGATAAGTCTTATATAATGTGACTGGCAATGACAATATGTCACTTGCTGGTGCTTTATGAAATGTCAAGCTTCTTAATTGCATCTATTCAGCTTGTAGAGAAGAAAAAGAAAAGGGCAGAATTTAGATGGCAAAAAAAATCATAGCTTTTCATGTTTGACTCCTCTTTCAAATCCCAAACATCCTGGAGATTTGCTTCTTTAGAGAAAGTAAAGCTAAACAAAGGAAAGTGCAAACAACTTGTTGAGCGATTAGTCAGTTTGAGTTTCTGCTGAACTGCACTGAACTTTCAGAATGTATTTTAGAGCTTACTGTTTACTAGAGAAATAAAATAAGCATTTTTTATAAAAAACAAACAAACAAAAAAAACCATTTACTTTACTCTTACTTAGCATCATTGCTATATGCTATATGGGCCACAATAAAATATCATTCAAGATAATATTAATGGACGTGCAGGAGTCTGTCCGTCCGAAAGAGAGAGGGGAGTGACACCCTGTCAGCCCCCTCTCTCATGTGCACCTGCCTTAATTAAAGTATGCAGATCAGTGGCCCTTACGACTATTGATCCGCACGATTGTGGAATACCCCTCCCACACTGTAAAATTAGCATGCTTCCCCCCGCCCACTTTAGCGGCGGAGGAGAAGCACAGCCTATTTCCTCAGAAATGGCGTCATACAGTAGTGTTACTTACTAGTGTTACCTTGTGTGCGTAAGTGGCCTAACGTTATGAAATCTAGTTCCGGTCCAATATATTTACATACTGAAAGGGATGCTTCTAGTGTCAAATGATGGTCACTGCAGGACACAAAGGCTTGGCTCTCATGCTTGTAAATGATGGACAAATTGGACACACTTCTGGAAGTCATATGTATGAAAGTCATATGTATGGAAGTTAATATAATGTGTTAAAGATATTCAACATTATGCATGGTTAAGAATTTCTGGGTCAACAAGTTTTGTCCCCCTTCCCTACTGAATTAGGTATTCTTTTATATGTGTTTTTCAGTTCACATAACTATCAATACTTTCCAATGGATTTGCTTTACACTCTCTAAGTGGATCTTAAGTAGGAAAGTACTTTTTAAGGTGCCATTTTTTATATCAGTGGAGTAAAACTCAAATAGCTATGTTTATTTAATAAAACATTAAGGCAAATGTCTTTCCGCTTTGCTCCCCTGACATAAAGAAGTGTCTGGGGAGTATCAGGATAAAATAAAAACTATAAAAACTGTTTTTTAAGTATATCTGAAATAAAATTGTCAACTTCCTTCCATTTGGAGCATTTCACTAATATAAGTATAAAATTACTGTGGTTATTGTTATGTGTCAGGAAAACATTTAAAGTAGCTTATACTATTGATTGATCAAAACCCCGGTATGCAGAACATTTTTGTATTATATACATTGATCATGAACTTGAAACTAAGATCAGTCATGGAGCTTTCATAAAAAAAAATGGTGACTTTTTATTGCATAGCACTGTATAGGTAGGTTACATGTGGTTGAAGAAGGATGCACATTTTGGGCCTGATTGAATAGCCACGATGACGGGAAAAGCTTGCATTTTGCATTTTCCTGTCATTTACAGTACCAAAAATTCACAGATTTTTATGCGTACCTCTAATTTACTGTAACATAGGGCCGTTTCCAGACCTCAGTGCGTTTTATGTACGTAAAGAGGTCTAGAATCACTCATAGAAGAGGGTAGTTAACTCCCCTGTCACTCCCCTCTGTAGTGCGTAGTTATGGACACTTCCATGTCCATAGAGCTACCTTATTCCATGTGGATCTGTGTCCGTGCACACAGTAAACCGGATGGAATTCCTAAACTCTGCTCCGTGCAGCATTTATGTGTGCCTAATCTGACCTCCATTGCTGGATTCAGACATGCAGAATGGATGCCCTGCCCCGACATAGGGATTTCTTTCTGTTCGTTGCACAATGAGCTCTGATACGTAACATCTGGCGCAAGCATGTGCATATGTTACTTGCAAAGGGACTTACACAAGCCTCTCCACTTGCATTATTAGGTCTGGATACAGCCCTTAATATATATATATTAAGATTCCATTGAATCTTTGTTCTCAGTTACTTATTGTATATTCAGTTATTAGAACAGTCCTTTACTGTGAAAGACGTGCATAAATGCAGCCAGAATCATGTGACATGTACATTTCTGTTTATACTACTACTGTTTGGTGTAAATCAGCATCTCATTTAGGAAACTCAGCAATCACCCTGTGATCAAGGCAGAGGGCCAACATCTGGTTGTAAAACTGGCAAGTTCTCAGGAGAACTTGATGTACCAGACACTTAATTAATAAGTAATGTAAAATAATGTGAAAAAAGAGAAGCTATAGGATGCAGCATCTTCTGCAGCAGAGTAAAGGCACGATGTAGTGAGGGGGAGAAGCAAGCAGTGGGCCTCTAGGTAGAGATTGTTCTCCAGACTATACAGAGCCAGAAACTGAATTTCTATGTTTTTTTTTTTAATATGCAACACAAAAAACGATATAACAAGCTATGTTGAATAGAAATTTCTATAAGTCCAAACAGATTACATGTATTATTCCTGCATGCTTTTTCATGTAATCTCTAAGGTTACATTTTATCAGCTTTCATATAACTGTAGTATTTTATGTAGCACTTTATATTTTAAGCAAACAATAAACAGACTGCATAATAACAGACAGATGGACTGTGAGGTGAGAGGGCTCTGCTTGCAATCTATAAAACAGCAAGTGGGGTTTTACATGATGCTTTCTTCTACCCCCTTTTCCACAGCCCTGACAGGTGTTTATTTGCTATAGCACATATTTTGTTCTAGCACCATAGTGGGACATGGGATAATTGGGGGCACTACAGCAAGGCATATAATGAAAAGTCTATTGTACTGCTGTGGGGCAATTGTAACATTAGGTGATTTACGGTAGTTTCTTTAAAAAAGTACTGCATAAAAATAAGTGTTCCATATTGCAAAATGTACCATTCAATCTTTAAGGTAAATGCAACGGCGTATCTATAATGGGTGCAGGGTGTACAGTGCCCACGAGCCCCTCAGAACAGGGGGCCCTGTGGCATGCATCCTGCACCCTGGGTTGGCAGGGGAAGGAGGACCATTCAGCATCTATTTCTTTCCTCTAAGATCTTCCGGAGGGAAGAAGTAGATGCCAATTAAGTCCCCCTTACCCTGCGGTGGGACTGTCCCAATTTGCGGGCCGAGAAAGGTGTGGGGCCTAACAGTGCTGTAAGCCCTTTTCAGCACGCAAATCGGAACAGTCATGTCTAAGGTAAGGGGGGGCCCCCTGTGCAAATCCTGCACAAAGGCCTCCTCACTTCTCATTGTCTATATGGTCCAGCCACTCACAAATGTTATTCTCAAGGCTGAGGAGAAATCATGTAGGTTTTATATAAATCATGTAAGAGGGAAGAAGTAGTGGAAAGTACAGAACATATTCATTGAATAGAAGATTAAGCGGGAAAGCTTGTCTGAAGAGATAAATGAAAGGGAACGGTCAGATCTAGAGTATAATTTTGGATGAGGCAGGTCATCCCACAAGTCCCCTAACCAGCAATGTGAACATTTAATTAGTAGTCATCTTAAAGACATTTTAATGAGGCTATGAGAGTTATATTATTATATCATATGCATTTTACGTTTTAACTCTATGTTTGCATCTATATACAGCAATTCTTTTATCTTCAACAATTTCTGACTTTTCTCCCCTTTGTCCTTTTCATTTTTAATGTTAGTTTTTATTTAATTATGTTTCCAGACAAACTTACGTTAGTCTTTTACACCTAGTTTTGATCTCTTTAAGCAATGGTAATTTACTTTAAATACCACATTGCTTTAAATAAACATGTGTGACCTTAGTAGCCAAGTGAACTATACAAATATTACCATTCCATTCATCTCTTTAATTTATACATGTTTTGGGACTTCAGATCATTTTAATTCTCTGCTTCACAGTTCAGTGGTGTGGTCTTCAGAGCGATTTCTAATGATTTCAAGCCTATCACACTACTATGCCTGCTCATTTTCTTCCACCTCTCTGATGTTTTTTTAATGCAGTTGACTGCACATATTGCTTATCTTAGAGCTTTCAATGTATTAAAGGGAAAATGCAGAATTCTCTTCAAAATGCATCTGCATATAAATCACACCACACACACACACACACACACACACACACACACACACATATATATATCCAAAGAGTGCAGGATGCAAAGGAATAAAAAAAAAGACTGGTAAAAAAAAGATAATACCTGAGACTACACACCAGTATAACTGATAAATCTGCCTGCCCTGCATGTAAGTACTATAGTATGGAAAAGTGATATTTCCTAGTTCAACTCTAGATAACAAGTTGATCAGTGTCTGTGTACAATGAGCAGAGAGTTTTCTCCCTGCATGTATATTAATACAATTCACATACAAGTCATTTAAATCTTCATGAAATACGACATGGTTTTGCCCGGTTTTGCTTTATTTTAATTCTGGATCCAGTCCATAGTAATAAGAACTTTCCTTAAATTCTCTTAAATAAATTGTAAATTGTTACCATTGAGTTAGCATAAATGCGTGCATTAATAGCACATTTGATAAGTTAATCTTGAAATAACAAATAACAATATTTTATGTAATAGTTCAAGATACTGTGGAGCTGATCCAGTGTTTTTGTGCAGCGTATGAGCAAAGGGAACATGGATGCAGTATATGTCTGATCTGGATACGTCTGTTTCTGCTAAAACACACAAAACTCTGGATAGGAAAAATCACAGGCGTTTAACCCTTGCAGATGCAGTTGTATGTGCACAGGCTGTGGGTTGTACTGTCGCTGTCTCTGCCAGTTTCCTATGATTTTAATAGTTTATTTTTCTTAATTTTAAACTATAAAAACAAAAATTAATTCTCCATTATTTCCAGCTTTTCCAGCGGCATTCCGCTTCTATTTTGGCAGTAAAAAAATAATAAGAAAAAATAATTCTGCAGAAATGTATTTTAAACATGGATATCCACATAAAATTGCAGGGAAAAATTTGTTACAATATTAACAGCAGGCTTTTTAAAAATTATTAATTGTTCCATATTGTGCCATAGAAAATGACATGAGTTTATGGCTTCATTTCCCGACAGCGCAGACACCTTAAACTGCTACTGCGCCTTTTTAAATGACTGAAATGCCCCTTTTCTCATTTGAATATCATGGAACATGACAGTTCCACAGACAGGCACATGGGTAGCCCTGCAGCTGACTTTCTGTGCTCTCCTGTTCTGAGTCTGTTCTGAGCATGTGCAGTGCCAAATTCCCCTATACTTCCATCTAAAAAAAGACTCAAAACCCCAATCGAGCCAATAAGTCTAAGAATGTGTAAGCCACGAGAAAAATAAAAGTCTCATATGCAATTTTTCTTCTACTCCCAGTAATTCCCCTTTAATATGTCTCCAACTCCCAGTAATTGGCCATTCATATATCTCCAGCCTCCCCAGTATCCCCATTATGTGTCTCCAACTCCCAGAATCCCCATCATGTCTCTCCTGCTCCCAGTATTCCATATCATATGTCTCCAGCTCCACAATATTCCCCATTCATATGGCTCCAGCTCCTAGTTATTTGTAACTCATTAGTCTGCAGCCTCCCCTGTTTATACCTTACTTACCTTTGATGTCTGCTGTCCATGTCCACTGTGCGCGTTGTCTTCCAGCTCTTCTAAGCAATCTGTTTCCTGCTGTCAGCAGCAGTTATACAGGACAGCTGAAAAGCGCTTTGCTATCAGCTGCCCATTTTAACTGCTGTGGCAGCTGATAGCAGGCCCTTTTTTAGCCACAATCACCGGACCTCTCTGTGTGAGATGGGGCCGCAAAATAAAAGCTCTTGGGCCCCATACAGCCCGTGGGCCATGAACTTGACATGCCAGCTCTACAGGATTGCTTAATTTAGTTCCTTTGCTTTGTGCTGATAAAGGTTTTCTGCACTGTTGTAAAATGATAAAACTATTTAATAGATATTTATTCATGGGTTAGAAGGTTGTCTTTTTACTGAAGTATTGCAGAAATATGTAAATGATTTCAAGATATGTTTCACGGTAGTTATTAAAGTGTTTTAGTGACTTGTTTACGATTTGCATTCTAAGTTATAAATAATTTATTATCTTAGTACATGCAAAGATTAATAACTTAATATTTTTGATACCTTTATCTAACTCATTATTTCATCCAAGTATAGCTCAAATCCAATGCAAAATCTAAATGTAAAGCTATTTTTTTTTCTGTTGTTAATGTAATATTTGATTCTGATATTGTTTTGTTAATTTAGAAATTCATTAAAAAGGAAAATGTACATGTTATTGTTTTTAAAGATTTTGAGAAAATTATAGAAACTAACAAAATATTTTTAGTAATATATATGCAAACTTTGTGATATATTTGTATTTGATGTGAAGGAGAAAAGGGAGTGGGTCATAGTTGAAGAGGAAGAAAGGGTCCCAAAAACAAAGATATTATATTAATATATATTAATATTAATATACATTAATATTAATATAAGTTATATTTATAACCTAATTTTATCATGAATTGCCTGCTTATAGAAGAGACACATTTGGGAATATGTTTATCATAATATGTATTTTATATATGTAACAAAACAAACATATTAAGGAGACATGCCAACTCTAACAATACATTGTTTCTTTTATGCTTTAGCTGAAGGAGCTTGTGGTGGCACCTTGCGAGGAACAAGTGGCATAATTTCAAGCCCCCATTTCCCTTCAGAATATGAAAATAATGCTGATTGCACATGGACTATCCTTGCAGAGCCTGGGGATACTATTGCACTGGTCTTTACAGATTTTCAAATGGAAGAAGGATATGATTATTTAGAAATCAGTGGAACAGAAGCTCCATCAATATGGCAAGTAACAAAATTGCAGATCCTCTACCAGTTCCTAGTGGTGTTACTTCAGTATACTTATATTTGATCCAGTTAGTGAATTAAAATGTTACATTTTATGTTGTTAAAGGGTATAGCAAATAAAAAGGGAAATGTAGTTGAGAAAAATACATTGGTGTAGGTATAGGTAGTCTAAAAGAATTTTACAATAGTATTAACATATCTGAAAAAAAAAATTCTCCTAAAATTTGTATAGTTCAAAAAACCCTAAACAAATTACTTGAAAGTAATTATGACTGAGGTAATTATTGTTTAATGTAATTTGCAGAATTGCATATAGACATCATGGACCTGATCCAGATCTCTGCACATGTTGCATATATTTGGAGGTCTGGAAGTCTGCACACAAAAGAAGTTAACTCCCATGTCCATAGGCGGCCCACGGCATAGGCCGTATAGGCGGAATTGCACGGCGCTGTGTTGTCATAGCAACACATACACAGTGCCTGGACGCAGCAGTCCGGGCACTGTGTATGTGACTGCACGGTGCCCGGAAGTGAAGGGGCCACGGAGACCAGTACAGGGCCCACAGGATAATGAACCTGTGTGAGGCATTCACAACCAAAATGCAAGCCTGGCTGCCAAGCTAAGCCTGGCTGCCAAGCTTGCAAAAAAAAAAAAAAAAAAATTTAAAAAAATTTTAAAGAAAAAAAAAGGGTCCTTTTTTGGGGGGGGGTCTGCCTAGGGCCCCGCAAACCCTAGGGCTGCCCCTGCCCATGTCACTTCCCTCTCACATGTGAACTTTGGATGTTAGAGTGCAGCATAAATGTAGAGGTGTGCAAACTCAGGTCTCATGATCTACCAACGTGCTAAAACATTGCTTCAGAATGACTCATTTAAGAATTTTTAATGAGACCCAATTCCAATTTACAACATTTGGTATATTAACAATACAGACAATACAGACATAATATATGATTAACACAATGAAAATGTTGAGGAATAGGATTTTCTGCCATAATTTGCCTGAGGGGCATCCCTCTGATACTGCTTTTACTTTATGGAAATATTCTAGTGGAACTGTTATGTTAATCGCTGACTGCCCCAAGATTGGCTGGGGAGAAGTTTCAGTGAGTCCAAGAAGTGAACTTTCAAAGTCATGTTACGTCACATGGTCTTATATGATTTTAAGAGATTATCCACTATGTCCTTGCTGTTGCCTGTCTTATGGTTTCCTGAGAAGTTATGGAAAATGCTATTTAGAGGCTCCCATGCAGATTTTACAGCCTGATTAAGCAGACCATTCTAGCATTTGTTCTCTTATTTGAGGGCCTACAAAGATCCCCTCTTTGAACTTTGCATAACTAATACTCTTTCTTTCTTAAGTGTGCAAATGCAAGCCCACTTTGATAACATTCTTAACAAGACAGTGCTTTATATGTACTTTTTTAGGATCAACAAGTGGTGCACTGACAACATTCTAGTTTCCTGGGGTTAGATGAAGAGATACCAATCCTCTGTTTTATACTTCTAACCAAGTGCTACTATAACAGAATTAACATTATTGCAAAATAAACATTCATATTCAAAGGAAAATAAATCCTTAAATGACTATGCCTTTGACTGAAAATGCATACTTTGAGACAAGACTTACATGATCATCACTATTCACTATACTCATTCATTTTTTTTTTACTCTGGCTTTTTCTAGAGGCTTTGACACGGGCAAGTTTTCACTATAAGACACTTGCCTTATAGAGAAAGATAAATTAGAGTATGCCACCAGTAAGCTCTGACTTAGAACCGAGGACTGAAATGTTCATCAGACAAAAGCTAAAAGTATGTACAGTGGTCTTTTGGTTCCTTTCAAGTCACTGGAACAGCAAAATTAATGTGCTGAGAACCTTTTGTCCAACCTGTGGGAGGTTCTGACACAAGTTATATAGCAAATATGGGGGGGGCAGTCTTTATCTTGGTCACTGACTTTGCATCCAAAATAAAGCTTATATTGCTCCTTCATTTATGTAGTAAAATTATGTTTCTGATGTTTAATTGTTACCCCACCACAGAGGTGGCAAAAAGAGTCTATACAGTTAACCCTAACCCTAAGACTTTCCTCCCTTCAGCCTAATCCTAAAACTCCCCTCTCTGCAGCCTAACCTTAAGACACCCTTCCCTGCAGCCTAAGTCTAAGACTCCCCTACCTGCAGCCTAACCCTAAGACTCTTCTTTTACACTAACATGTCCATTGGGGGTGGGTGGGTCTGGGTTTTGGAAAACCAATGAAAAATAAATTCACCATACTTACCTATTCATTAGGGGAAAAAATCTAATTATGTATATTTTTGAGATACAGGCAGGCAAAATTGAGCTTTTGGCTTTCTGTATTTGCTAAATATAATTTCCATTCTGCAAAAGGCATCCCACTAAAATCTGTGAACCATCACTTGCGCTGTCAGACTCACTTCACAAAGCCAGAGGGAGTGGTCAATAAAAGTCTTCTTAAACACTCTAAAAACGGTTCATATATCATACCAGCTCTTAAAGAGGGTATAACTTATAAATTGAGGAAGATATCTATTTGCTCTTGAGTCACAGAACTACAGTAATTGTCTTCTAAAAGTTTCAAAACAGGTTAAAACTAGCTTTTCTGAAAACATTAAGCAATACAATACATTAAGCAAGGACCAATAAGAAGTTGAGTTTACAGAACTCAAGAGGCTAATGATTCAGGTCTCTTTGCAACAGACATATCAAAAGAATGGTTATTGCCTCTATTTAATCATGAATAGCAGTGCATATAAGCAGAAACACAATGTCAGGTTTTCATTTTAAAATTTTCATCTACACAAAGAATTGAATACCTTTCTATGGGTTTAAGTAGACTTTCTTTTTAAAATGTTGACATTAATTTAAGTATTTGATTGTTGGAACAGATTCTAACAAATTACATTTAAATTTTATTATTTTTTTTGGATGGACAATCTTTTTAAATAAATGTATGCATCTGAAATCCTGATTTTCAGGCCCTTTGTGCATGGGTACAAGACTTCATAGTGTAGTTTACTTAATAAAACAATCCTGTACTTTACTGTATGTGCTTTAGTAATAAATCAATACTGTATGAACATACAAAAAGGAATAAAAATCTAAAGATTATAGGAAAAATGCGTCATTAGTACTGTAAGTACAGCTACTGTTACCGGTAAAAATGAAAGAAAAGGTACAGTGCTCACATGAAAAATATATACAAATTAAAAATATTTCTGTGTTGATGTTAATAATAAAAAAAGTCCTTATTTCTGTAACAAGTTTATTCACGATAGTTTAAAACACATTAAAAGTTAACATACTGCTAGGGGGCAGTGTTTTATATAAGAGATGACGTCAGAAGCGCTAGAGCACCAGTGTAACTGACGTCATCTCTTATATTAAACACTGCCCCTAGCGACCAAATGGTCATTAGGAGCAGCACTGCGAAAGAAGAGGAGGTGTCCCCACCGTGGCAAGTCCAGAAGAGCCCAGAGAACCGGACCAGTGAATCCAATCAACGGGAACCCAGACTACAATCAAGTGAAGAAGTTTCAGCACATCCAGCAAGGCTTCCCAAGACAGATGACAGCAAATGGTGAGTGAAAAACTTTTATTCTTTTACAACAACACACACTGCATCCATACACTTAGGAAAGGAGACGATGACCACTGGAGGTAAGTGCACACATTAGGGAACATAATTAGTTAGGGAATATTTATTTTTTACATGCACACTTACTGTAATGTGTTTATGTATGTTTGTTGCACACTGTATTTTTTTTTTACACACTCTACACACAGCGCAGCATGGTTAGAAGCCTTACCATGCTGACACTGATATTACTACAAGGCTAAGCAATGCTTAGCCTTGTAGTTCTATCAGCACAGCATGGCTAAGGCTTTCAACCATGCAGCACTTTGAGGGTCAGGGACATTAGATCACATTAAAATCGCACCTCTCAGGCTGCGATTTTTATTTTTGTGATTTCATTTCGCACTAAAGGCGATTTCTTCAAATCGCCTTTAGTGAATACCACAATTTTTTTTTTTACTATGTTTAGAATGGCAAACATCTGGACGATTTCTGTCCAGTGATGTTTGCCAAGACGATTTTTTAAAACCCATAAATCACACGATTTGACCCTTTGTGAATACCACGATGTGAGTTTAGAGGGTCAAATCCCACGATTTATGGCGATTTAACACAAATAGTTTTTTGTAAATGACGCCCATAGAGCGGAGGGGAAGGAGTGAACAAACAGCTTTGAAAAAGTCCATTGATGTGGATGAAATGCATAAGCAGCTTCTAAAGAGAACTTTTATCACAGAACAGTACAACACTTTTGCACAGTACAGCACCTGAAATCCCTATCGTGTGAATCATTTGGGCACTTAAACACTGAACACTTTGGGTTGGCCACCCGTAAAAGAGACGGTGCAAAGTGTCTAAGAGAAACCAATACCTACTGCATTGGAAATTAATTAAATAACTCGTTAAACACAACCTAGAAGCAGGGATCGCTGACACACCGGTCAGCCTGTGAGCAGGAAACCACCGGGAGCTCTCATTGCGGACACCAGGATAAAAAGATAATTAAGACCTATATACTCTGATCATCTTATTTATACCTGGAAGCGGTGACTGCTGATGAAATGGTCAGCCTGTGAGTAGGAGACAATTGAGTTTTCTCATTGCGGACACCAGGATAAAAGGATGTAAGATCTTTCCATATATAAAATTGCCTTTTAATTGCCTATTTTGGAAACAAGAGATATACAGTGATCTGCAGAAGGCAGTAAACAGTAGAAATTATTGCAGAGACATTAGATACATGTAAGGAATCCTAAGGTGCTATATAGTGCAGTATAAACGCTACATAATTTCTAATTGGAATTAAAATATATGTGCATGAATGATATTTACAATGTTGCAAAAAAAAATCTCTTTATAAGTTTGTATGTTAACTTTTAATTTGTTTTAAACTATCGTGAATAAACTTGTTACAGAAATAAGATTGCCGGTACCTTTTCTATTATTAACACCGACACAGAAATATTTTTAATTTGTATATATTTTTCATGTGAGCGCTGTACCTTTTCTTTAATTTTTGTGAGTTTGAGGACCTTTGTTCCTCTTGTGGGGGAGGAGCTCAGACCCCAAGTACAGCAGCTATATTGATTATCACCTATAGAATATCTCTTTTGGTTTTATACTTTTACCAATAATTTTACTGGAGTATTTTGTCCTCATCCTTCTTCAAGTATACAGTATTATAACTTTCATAGTCGATTATTTCTTGAATTAAATTTATTTAGGTGAAGGAAAGTAGACTGTGCTTTGGGGTATGGGATGTATGTATCTTCTGTCTCGAGCATTGTTCAACACTGAAACAATTTAATTACATATTCCATTTGTGAAAACTGCTATATTCGTTTTAGAAATGTGTTTTGCTAAGTATATTTTTATTCTATACATTAGTTTTTGCTTTAAAAATTTAGCATGATAGCTATTAATATAATTATAATATACTCAATTCCCTTTTTAAACACAATTTTACACTATACCAGGGGTTCTCAACCTTTTTTTGCTGAGTACCACTTACCCGCTAAGGAACCGGGTGAAGTACCACTTTGCAAAAATGATTCATTTACTGAGTCCAAAATAATTAACTTTAAAGAAATATAACAATCATATCACAAATAGAGCATGTTTTAAAAACAACTATGTTCTCAAATCAAACTATTACATAAAAAGTACATAAAAATCTTTATTGTATCACAACAGAAATCAATTGTTTTCCCCCTATTCCTGCAGAGTGAGAGATAGTCAATTTCCTGTAGAATGAAAAAAAAAAACTGGAATGACATACAAGGCTCTAGAAACCTTTAATCTTTCAGATTCCATTGCAATAAACCCAAACAAAACCTGACATTTAGGATTGAAAGATACGATGTGACCACTTTCAGCACCATATTTTAAAATGTTGAGACACAAATAAATTAGGCACCTTTCACACTGATCAAATAATGCATTCTTTTCATTTATAGCATACAAAAATACTCAGCAACAGATATAATGCTTTCTTAAACATGTTAAATCCAGAACAGTATTTTATTGTGTTGTTAGACAAAAGTAATTGTGAAACATATGTTTGTAATCATCAATTAAGTATTGATCCTCATTCCTCTCAAATCTATTTTGAAGGTTTCAATTTAAATGATATGATAGGTTAATTATTTAATGTCTTCTTTGCTTACTTTTGCGCCAGTGAGGTGCCGACTGCCGTCAGTTTTTGGCAGTCTGCCCTGAGAAAAGATGGCTCCTGTGACCACAAGATTTCCAAACATTGCAACAGGGAGAAGTAAATTTTCTTTGCCCTAACCATCTCCTTCCCGCAACTAACACTAACCTTAACCCTCTTCTCTCTGCAACCTAACACCAACCCTCCCTTAACCCTAACCATTCTTGTTTCGGAGCCTAAAACTAACCCTCCTCTAACCTTAACCATCATTATCCCACAGCCTAAACCTCCCCTTCCCTAACCTTAACCCTCCACTCTCCACAGCCTAGCTCTAATCCCCCCCTCTTTGGAGAAGACCCTATATATATTAGGGCAAGTGCTAAGGTTTTTGACCCAATTCACAAACTATAAATTTGCACCCTCCCTGTTTTATAATTTAACAAAGTACAATAGTTATGGTCATACATTGCAGCATCCAAGTGGGCATTATAACACACAAAACTAAATAAAGCACAGCCTTGTGAGAATCATACAATACAAACTGCATCCTAGTTACTTAAATGCAATAAAAACTGCATCCTAGTTATGATCATACAATGCATATTGCATGTATTGATACCCATACAACACAGACAGCATCCTAGTCACCTCCATAAATACAGTAACAAGTAAACACAAGACCATGCTTATATTCAAATATATGAAATGTATAATTCATATATTTTATATATATTTGATATACCGTATTTTTCGGACCATAAGACGCACCTGACCATAAGACGCACCTAGTTTTTAGAAGGAAGAATACAGAAAAAAAATATTTTGAATCAAATAGTGTCCAGCACCCAGCATCACCCATCATGTCCTGCACCCAGCATCACCCATCATGTCCTGCACCCAGCATCACCCATCATGTCCTGCACCCAGCATCACCCATCATGTCCTGCACCCAGCATCACCCATCATGTCCTGCACCCAGCATCACCCATCATGTCCTGCACCCAGCATCACCCATCATGTCCTGCACCCAGCATCACCCATCATGTCCTGCACCCAGCATCACCCATCATGTCCTGCACCCAGCATCACCCATCATGTCCTGCACCCAGCATCACCCATCATGTCCTGCACCCAGCATCACCCATCATGTCCAGCACCCAGCATCACCCATCATGTCCAGCACCCAGCATCACCCATCATGTCCAGCACCCAGCATCACCCATCATGTCCAGCACCCAGCATCACCCATCATGTCCAGCACCCAGCATCACCCATCATGTCCAGCACCCAGCATCACCCATCATGTCCTCCACCCAGCATCACCCATCATGTCCTCCACCCAGCATCACCCATCATGTCCTGCACCCAGCATCACCCACCATGTCCTGCACCCAGCATCACCCACCATGTCCTGCACCCAGCATCACCCACCATGTCCTGCACCCAGCATCACCCACCATGTCCTGCACCCAGCATCACCCACCATGTCCTGCACCCAGCATCACCCACCATGTCCTGCACCCAGCATCACCCACCATGTCCTGCACCCAGCATCACCCACCATGTCCTGCACCCAGCATCACCCACCATGTCCTGCACCCAGCATCACCCATCATGTCCTGCACCCAGCATCACCCACCATGTCCTGCACCCAGCATCACCCACCATGTCCTGCACCCAGCATCACCCACCATGTCCTGCACCCAGCATCACCCACCATGTCCTGCACCCAGCATCACCCACCATGTCCTGCACCCAGCATCACCCACCATGTCCTGCACCCAGCATCACCCACCATGTCCTGCACCCAGCATCACCCACCATGTCCTGCACCCAGCATCACCCACCATGTCCTGCACCCAGCATCACCCATCATGTCCTGCACCCAGCATCACCCACCATGTCCTGCACCCAGCATCACCCACCATGTCCTGCACCCAGCATCACCCACCATGTCCTGCACCCAGCATCACCCACCATGTCCTGCACCCAGCATCACCCACCATGTCCTGCACCCAGCATCACCCACCATGTCCTGCACCCAGCATCACCCACCATGTCCTGCACCCAGCATCACCCACCATGTCCTGCACCCAGCATCACCCACCATGTCCTGCACCCAGCATCACCCATCATGTCCTGCACCCAGCATCACCCACCATGTCCTGCACCCAGCATCACCCACCATGTCCTGCACCCAGCATCACCCACCATGTCCTGCACCCAGCATCACCCACCATGTCCTGCACCCAGCATCACCCACCATGTCCTGCACCCAGCATCACCCACCATGTCCAGGACATTTGTCACCTCAAGGGATCTGAATAGCCAAATGCCCATCTAGGAGTCAAGCAGAGAAAGGAATGTTCATATACCATTCACACGTTACCTGGCTTCAAAAAGAAACGTTACAGACAAGAGACTCCAGCATCCCAGGGGGATACATCTCAGCGGCCTCTTGAAGGAACACAGAGATTTGGCCAGTAACTGACCCTAGGATCAAAGCTGTTTTCATATTTTGGGGAAATTTATACTTTAGAGAAATATGATACTGGCTCTTGTTGGTAATACTTACAATTTTGGAGTCGGCGGCATGTTTGGAAGGGGCCTTAATAAGCCACAGGGCATGCGTATCTCATACCTAGGTATTGTTTGGTAGCTAGATGTAACTCATAAAGCCAGTAATGTGAATATTATACTTGTATAAGGGTATAACCACTCAGAGGCAGAAATATGGTTTCATGGTTTCAGTTATCAAAATTAGATGAACAGGTTCCAGAAACTCAGGCCAGCCCCATATTGAGGTCACAGCCTGCTGACCAATCTCCTCTCCTTGTCAGGGGGAGGATAGATAAACAGATAAGGTGTTTTTAAAAATGCAATGAGCCCAAAACTAAGGGTGGTTCCATATGAGGTCCAGATTGTTAGTCTTGTGGGATTATTCAAAGTTTTTCTAACCAAGAAGTAATTTCCACAAAGGTGATTATTTTCTGTTATTTCTCCTTTTTGGTTTTAAATTGCTTGTATATGTTCTTATTCTGTTTAGTTTTGTAACCTTGTATCGTTAAATCTTTTTTTTTAATGTAATAAGCATTGTACCTTTTTGTAGATTAAATTTTTTGTTTATCTTGCCTTGTTCATATTTGCTCTGAAGTCCTAAATCTCTGAAGACGAAGGGGAATTGATAAGTCACGAGGTAATAATTTCAGTAACTGCGGTTATTAATCCAGGGGAATTGTAGAAATAAGGTCACGGGGTGATAGTTTCCATTAAGTGCATTATAACATTGTTGATAGGTTCGCGTTAACCATTAAAAACGCATGGTGGCAGCTGGAATATTTGGGGGGTAAATATAGAGATTTACCATAATGGAGGAGGGTTCTGCTAGAATATTAATGTGGATTTAATGTGCTGTGCCCACAGATAAAAGTAAATTTGGTTTTCCAAGTCAGGGATTCTGATGGAGGTTGGGTTAAGCTTACCTGCCCAGCATCAAGGACTCATGTACTCAGGAGGTCTGCAGTAAGACACTCCTGCCATTTGAAAAGTTGGCAGTGGCCATTTTAGGGAATAAAACTAGTAACAGTAACAAGGAAACAGAAGGCTGTGCTTCTATTCAAATATATGAAATGTGTGCAAGTGTATATATAAATGGAGAAGGTGCAGCCAATGACCCAAAGTGACCATTGTGTAACTACAAGAAACAATGAAAGGTCAAGTACACATATAGCAAATGGATAGGGACTCACCTACAGGAGGTGCCTTGATGCTGGGCAGGTGAGCTTAACCCGATATATTTGTGAACTAAACCTCCTTTTTGTGTATGTGCTGACACAGTGTTATATAATGTTTGTTTGGAGCACCGGGCCTGTCTTTTTTACCTCCATAAATACAGACTACATTCTAGTCACCGTAGACTGCATCCTAGTGACCAATTTGCAAGAGACTAAGCATTCTTATAACCCCAAGGCAATTAACAAGCCACATTGTGAGTGTCATAAAATACAGAAAGCACTCTTCTAACAACAATATAAAAATAAATGAATTGTGTAGAGAATTTTAACGCTATTAGGGAGGCAAAAAGGGCTTCCTTATGGATCATACATTAAATATGTTCCATGATAAAGATTCTGAATCCTCCTTATATGTGCATTAATGGACACCCCTACCATAATAGTGCTCTATTTGGATATAAAAATTATTAAGGGGGAAAAAAAAAATTTGAGCAAAATTAGGGAGAAATAAAGAGCTTTGTTATGAGGTAGACTCTAGAATATATTTTCTATTAAAAAAAAAAGCTCTAATTGCAATCCAGTTGTCCTTCATAATATGGCTTTATATCATATAGAGCTCTATTATGTGGGAAATATACAGTCTTATTATGGAGGATAATTTACAATACATAGTGTTCAGAGCTTTATTATGAGGCATACCATTTACATATTTACTATCTATGGTTGGGCTAAAGAGACATTCAGGGTTTGGCATTTAGATGTGTTGTTATTGCAATGTTATGTTGGTATTAATCATGAATATAAAAAAAGTGCCCTTAAAAGGTCTAAAATTATTCTGCATAGAAATGATTATTTCATACTTAACGCATGTTCCATACATTTTAGAACTAACAAAATAAATATATTTGACCATAAGCTCCAATGAAGAGGAAAACATATGAAAAAAAAGGATATATATAGTTTATTTACTTTTTCTGAGGAAATATATTGATATTTAAAAATTTAAGTAATGTGCCAAGAAATGATCATGTTCAAATATTAATAATACAGAAGGCATTTTGCATCTATAGTGTCAAAAAAATATTCTTATTTCAAGATATTCCAAAAACTGAAATGACCATTTATCTGATTTATCTACTAACTAAATCTGCAATGAGGCATCTATCAAGAACTATTGTTCCTCTAGGGTCTATCTTTTGTAAATGATTAAAAAATACTTTGTTTCATATGAACTCCAGTATGCATTTATGACAGTTAAATGAGATGATTTAGTGTGTTTCCAGATTCTATGAATTTGAAGACTTTTAACTTGGAAAAAAACTTGTGATGATCAAATTACATAAAATTGTTATTCAGAAACACAAGTATTTTAAAGGACTATAGGCACTAATTTTTACAGGTACAAGCAGCTGTTAGTGAAAAATTTTAGCTGTATTGAAAAAAAAATACATCACTAATAGCTGCACAATGCTAAATTTCTGAAGTTGTTTTCACAACATATTCAAAATTAGGAAGATGAAATATTTCTGAGATGGGAGACTATGATAGCAAAAGATCAACAGAATCTTGCAGAATATTAAAACAATACTTAATAACAATTTACCATATTCACAGATCTGGGTGAGTTAGTTGGGGACAGATCCGCACCTAACTCACCCGTCCTGACCTCCCCACCACCATGATGGCACTAACAAGTGCCTTAGGGCTACCTTAACTATCCGTGCAATAGCCTGGATCCAGACCTTGTTAAGTGCATTAACTTAGTTACTCAAGGGCTAAACCATGTTGATTTCAGGGGGAGCCAAGTTAATTGTATTCTTTGCATGCAGGGATATATCTTTGAATTGCTTACTGCACACAGATACTGACCAGCTTTACTATCACACTGTTATTTAGACTTGGGATAGGAAACATCACCTCTCAACTCTAATACTGTTTGCAACAGATGAAATATGACTCCCCTGAAATCAACATGGTTTAGCCCAGGAGTAACTAAGTTCATGCACTTAACAAGGTCTGGATCCAGCCCAATGTCCGCATGGATATTGCCTCTCCCCCTGCCTCCCCTCCGCCCTCCCTGGTTAATCTAAATCTCTCCCCCTCCCACTTCTACCTAATCCCTCCCTGAGGCAGCATAACGCTGTTGCGTAGATTACGTAAATGACCTGCTACGCATGTGTAGTAGGTCCTTTACTAAGGGCACGCACCTAAGAAGCGTCTTCTTCTTAGGTGTGAATATGGGCTAATGTAAATACAAAATATGCCATAAATGTAGTTATTTCGTTATTTAGTCAATTTCTGTCTAAAAACAGATTAAACATCTTGTAGAGTGGTCTTGAGCTGGATTTTAAACTGGTAACTGAGGGCATAGAAAGCTAGCATGTGGTAAATATTATTTCATGACAGTAATAATAGTAACTTCCTTAACAAAGAAGTAAAGGCGCCTTATGTACGCTGGATGCGTAAGTAACTTGATCCATTCATACCGCGCATGCACAGTATTGCGTTTATGCACGGATGTCCTGGATATATGAAACTGGTTTCTGTACATACAGAACTTCTAAAAAAGGGGTGTGCTAGATCTCTGTGCATAGTTTATACGCACAGTGGGCTGGACTTAGGTTAGGACTTGGTTTAGCCTTTACATACGATTAGCTTGTCTGCAGACTTACACATGCCTGCAGATGACTTAAGGTAGAGTTTTACACATGTAAGTGTCCAGAAATGCATAAGTGATCGAGGAGTGCCCTTTCCACTCTTGTACTCATGAATCAGGCAAATGTACAGAATCCTTCCGTAGGCCCTCACTACATTCCTACGTCAGAATCCAGTCCTTTGTGGATGATATAATGCAGTAAGGGCCAAGGGAAAGAAATTAGGAGCAGCAAAGTATCCTATTAAAATATAGCTGTAACAATGAAAGCATGATAATTACACAATTCAAGAATGGGAGATTTAGTGCTGCTTGTTTTTTTTTTTGTCTTTTGTCCTCTCCAAACCACTAGTCCAAGAGCCAATTCTTGCAAAAATAAAAAGAATTCTAAAATGTACAGTACAGTATCCTACTTGTCATTACAAATGCTTAGCACTTCTGAATAGTCAGTCATTGTTTATAGTGAGAGGTTCTTGACATAATGCTACAGAGCAGTGATCTAGAGCAGTGATCTATCTATCCCTTTCAGAGAACCACTATAGTTAATGTGGATGTTGCATCTAATTGATACACCAAAATCTCAAACTAAGTGTATGGCCATTTAATTGATTGATCAAAATAAAGATTTATTTATACAGTGTCTTAACTTTACAGATGCTTGAGAAATCTCATAATGCAAAAAGATTACCCAATAATCTTCCCACTGCCCTTCAATACTCCTAATATGTTACAATTTTCATTCATTTTAATAGTGTTTTGATAAATTGGTCCATACCTTACTCTATGTGGTAGTTGACTGATTAGCCTAACTGTTTTATAGTGTGTAGCCAGTTAGGCATCCTAATTATTTGCCAAATTTTACTACCTCTGCCACTGTGGGTCATATTTTAAACATTGGTTTTCAATTATGTAAAAGTCTATACATTGTATGTGATCAGTTTTAATTTCTTATTACATTTGAAGTTTTAGATAAATGTCAAATTATAAGTTTTGAAAGCATTTTACCTCTTTATTGTACATTTCTTCCAAAAAATTGGATTACAAAATAGATGCAGAAACTTGTTTATCTGTTTAAGCACCTTTTATCCTCCCTGTGAGGAAACAAAATAATAAGTGTTCTTATAAAACATGATGTGTAGCAGTAAATGAATGTTTCAATTACACAGCATTAGTGATTCCTGGTCACTGCTAATAGACCACCCACAGAGAAGAGGAAATATGAAAATTGAAATAGCTTTTATCATAATGTATAACCGCTATACAAGGATATTGAAGTAGGATGCATCCACTTAGAAAGAGACATTAACTTCAAAGTATTTTTTTTTAGCCAAGTCTACTCTTAATGAGTAAAATGTGGCTAATCTGGCTATAAATATTTACAGCTAGAATAAGTGTAAGCATGCTGAAGTTTTGCCGAATTATAAATATAATTTCCTTAGATGTTTTAATCTGTAATGTTTTCGAAATTCCAATTTATATACTTTACTAATAAAAATGAATTACAGTTAAAGTAAGAAATCTCACATTTTCAAAAAAGAAAGGAGACACATTTAAATGGTATAATATAAATTGAGATATATATCTGTAATGTTTTCGAAATTCCAATTTATATACTTTACTAATAAAAATGAATTACAGTTAAAGTAAGAAAAGAAACATTTTCAAAAAAGAAAGGAGACACATTTAAATGGTATAATATAAATTGAGATATAT
>WWET01002375.1:77042-96742 GCA_011038615.1 Limnodynastes dumerilii
ATATATAGCTACAATGCCAACTATAGGTTGTCAAGGTTAAATTGCCCTGTTTACCACTGTAAAATAATATAATTTACTGATAAATGGGTGAAGCTGAACAGTTTTGTTAAATTGAGATTTATTTATTTATTTATAAGTTGTTTATCTTGTTTATCTTGTGTTGTTCATGTAGTAACCACATGTTCTGTGATGGGTTTATTATTGTGAAACCTGTATGTAGAATGTATTACTATAGCAATGATTTTGTATGATGGTACATTTCAAATTGAGGAAACTACAGGAAGAAATAAAGACCTGTGGCATTGTAAGGTTGCAGAGATTTCAGAAAAAGGAATTTAAAGGCAGGCTGCAATACTAATTTACACAAAATAGATTTATGGAAATACAATGAGGAAACTGCCTGAGTAATAATATTGGCTGGGTGTCTAGTAGTATATGATGACTATTCAAACTGGTATTATGCATGATTATGCAGACATTAAGCAAATGCATCCAAAATGGCACACAATAGTTGTAGCATTTAAAGGGATTGCTTCTCAGCAATACAGTAAAAGGGAAAAAAATGTATAAATCTATTTTTAATTTCACAAGATTCTGTAAATATTCATTTACAAAATCTGGTGATATTGTGCTGATTGCAAATGATTTACAATCATTTTGCAAATTTGAAAGAATCCAGTTTATTTTTTTTAAACATATTAATTCCGATCCAGAGGTAGGCCTTATGTTAAAAAAAATAAACTGTGTTCTTTACAAAGCATCTGGCATGCCATTTCTCTACGTGATATTCTACTGCGCAGATTAGAGCGCAACTCGAGCTGCGGCAACTTGCATTCTCAAGGGCATGTCAAGAGTGGAAAGGGGTGGAGGGATGTAATTAATGTAAAGTAATCGCTTGCCCAAGCAAGTGCACCTGATCCAGAGCTGAATGCAGAGGTTTACATCACAACATTAATCCATTGGGCTCCCCTTTTGTGACCTTCTTTCTCCCTAAACTACTAGTCAATTCGTTATGTATATGCAGTCTTAACGAAACGATACGTAGATTAGGTAAAATAGTTACTACACATGCGCAGTAACTTTCATCGGCATCTGACGGACGTATTTCCGCCGAGGGACGTTGTTCTGGATCCGGCCCATTGTTCTTAAATTGAAGCCGGGTGGGTTATGGATAAAGATTGGATGGGGTCCAGTTTAATGATACAGGGGAAGGTTTTGTAGCTGCATTCATTCCACCTACTTTCTCTACAAGAAGTCCTGATCAGCTGAGAGTTAATTCTAGCAAGAACAAAAAAAAACACTTAAATAAAAACCTTAAAAAAAGAAGTTTGTATTGAGGTTAATTCTGTGAGTGTCACTTAATATTTTTGGCCTTGTACATTAAATAACCTGAGTATATTCCCATTGTCTCAGATTGTATTCAGTAAGATGCTTTGTAGGCAGTCTGGTATGGAACCAAGGGATGTATTGGGATGAGAAGGAATCGTTATTTTACAGCTCCTTTTGACAAACAATCTTAGCGGATTCCACTATCTATAGCCACCACTGACCCAGCTACTGGAGCATAGGAAAACTTCAGGGTATAGAGAATAAAGTGAGAACCAGGGAATGTGGTTGTTTCTTTTTGCTTTCATACTGAGAAGAACTTCAAAGTCAAAGTCTACACTTCTGCTGATATTGAGCATCCTGATGTTACATCTCAGAAGAACTCTGTGTGTCTTTAACATAGTGGGTGTGATCTAATAGGGAAACCAAGGACTTGTCTCCTATCACTCTGGTAGAGGAGAGATTGTCAGGATTTATGAAGTCAGGACATTCATATTTCTGAAGATCCTTTAACTAGTGGTGTAAGAGAGGTCATGTAAAATACATGCCTGGCATTTAGGTACTGTATATAGGTTCTAGTGGCTGTTACAATAACTGTACAGATATATTCTTCTGCATTTAGCCGAGGAAGTATAAGATCCCTAGAAGATACTCTGTATGCTTCCCTGGTATAGTAAGGCACTCCTGGATGACCAGCCAGCGCATAGTGGGTGTAATTGGGTGTAATCGGGCAGATAAACTGGGTATTTTCACATACTGAATAATTAAAACAAGTAAAACTAACTGTGAAGAAACCTGACAGAATTATTTTTTTCTATTTAAAAATGAAGTTCTATATAATTTAGCACCATCTGTTAATGCCACATAAAATAGTCTTCATTTAGAGTCTGTCTACTTAAAATGTAGTGATAAAAATGACTTTGTCTATGGAAGTCCTAAGTGTTGACACTAATTTGACATTCACTAAATGAAATACCACTTACTATTTATAGTTTAAAAGGGGAAAAAAAGTAATAGAAAATTAAAACATCAAGATATGACATTGATGCCAAGAAATTCATGTTCCACTATAGAGAAACATTGTCTCATTAGTAAGCATTGGTTTTTTTTTAATCTGCATCACAAATGTAGAAGAAGCGATCATTCATTATAATCCTCTTGAGGTTGCTGTTGCTGGTTACAAATGTTTATGCTGCCTAGGTAATATCTTTAAAGTCATTAAGATAATGTACATACCACTAGCATATGAAATGCTACAACAGAGGGATGAGAATGGTTCCTTTTGATCATTTATGCTTCCAGGGCAAAACAGACAAAATGGACTGCTTCATAAGAAATGCAGTGTTCTATAACACAACCAATTTCTCCCAGTTACGCTGTCGTAACCCTACCTGTCCAGTGCAGTCCAATAGTCCGTACAACCGCTGATCCACAAGGAACTTTTAAACCCAGCCCAGACTGTAAAATGAACATATCTCAACCCCCCCCCCCCCCCCCCCCCCCCCCCCCACCCCCCCACAGCGCTTACAGAGTTTAGGCAGGTGGAGGGATTGGTAGCCCAGGTCTCAGAGTGTAGAGACCTATGTTCCATATGCCTGAAGATCTGTATCATAACATCTGGTGAGCACATGTTACCATTAGGCTTACTAATGCAAGAGGCTTGTGTAAGTATGTCTAACGTACAGGGGTCTGAATCTTATTATTAATTTCCAGTTGAATACTCAAGTTGTTGGTGGTAGTTTATTTGTTATTTGAAAGTGTGGTTGTTTTTGGTGTTAGAAAGATTGGGCTGTTCCCAGACTTAAGTAAGTGCTTGAAATTAGTTACTCCTGGGCTAAACCATGTTGATTGCAGGGGGAGTCAAGTTAATTGTATTGTTTGCATGCAGGGATCTATCTTTGAATTGCTTACGGCACTCAGATACTGACTTTACTATTACACTGTTATTTAGACTTGGGATAGGAAACATCACCTCTCAACTCTAATACTGTTTGAAACAGATGAAATATGACTCCCCTGCAATCAACATGGTTTAGCCCAGAAGTAACTAATTTTAAGTACTTAAGCCTGGATCCAGCCCATTGTCTGTAAAGCATACAGAGCACAGAATTAATGTAAACGTTAAGTGAAAGTTTTTCCCCAAAACACTCCGCACCCAGGGATTAAACTTAAAGTCTCCCATAAAAAAAAAAGTATAAAGATACTTCGTAACTCCCCAGATGTTAATCACTTTCTCAAATATGTCATTGTCTTTCAATAATGTATTTCTGTACCCAGTATTACATGCAGGGCCATGGGAGACCGCTCCCTTCAGTTGTGTGAACTTTAACTTAAGACTCGCTTAAAATGGTGACGGATCAGAAGTCTTGGTCAGCGTTCAGCACATCCACACTGTGTTAATTTAAAATGTAAAAAATGGCATGTCTCTATCACACAGATAACAATACAAGTAGTGTGATTGTAGTGTGCGCATATGCAGAATGCAAAAAAGTGGAGTCTTCCAGCCCTAGGGATCGGGAAACATGGCCTCACAGGATAGAGATAAGGGACCGTATTCGCAGATACGATTTTGCGTTTTCTGTGCATATTTTTAGGATTGAAGTAGCTGCACATGTGTAGTAACTATTTCCAGGCAAGTTACGTAGGATTTAGGCACAAAGGTCCATTAGACACGGACTTCTGAAACGCACTTAGGGACATACGTACGGAGGGGCGTGGTTGTCTTCCGTACGTGTGAAGTTATGTGAAGTTGGATGGGGGGAATTTAAATGGCCATTTGAGGGCGCGGTTAGCAATGTACGCACGTACGAAAGTACTATATGCACGTAAGTATACACTTACAGTCAAGGGTGCCCTATGGAAGCGTAAGTCACCAACAACCCGCCCATGCTAGGGGAGTGTCGTGGGAGTTGCCTTGCTACATGTGCACGTATATTTGCGTACTTTAGACACACGCATCTCTGAATCCGGTCCCCGTCCATGTTAGGGGAGTGTCATGGGAGTTGCCTTTACGTGCGTGCGTATATTTGCGTACTTTAGACACTCGCATCTCTGATTCCGGTCCAAGGACTATAACCAAAGCTGGCTGAAAGCAAATCATTCTGGTAATTATAGGCAGGTAATATTCATGTCCCCTTAGCTTGTAAGAAGTTTCATCAGATGTTCAAGGACATTCTGAAATGTAGATAGTTTATAGAGACTCACCATCTTATCTAAAATAAACATCTTACAGTAACCAAAATGTAATGTGCCAGAACAAAGCATTTTCAAGTTAGAAACGCATGTCAGAAAAATATATTATATTTAATTACCTGTAACAGCCCTTTTTGCTTCATGCAGCTTTTACCATTACATAAGTCTGAGGGCAATTGGAATCTCAACATACTTGAGAAAGTTTTCCATTGAGTTGAGTGTTTTGAAAATCATTAAGGAGCAACAGCAAAATTAGCTGAAACTCATGAAAAAAAGAAGAACAATCAGACATCTGGATAACTCCTGGGCTCTCTGTTTTCCTTCCAGCTAACTCTAACTGTATTGAATCCATGTGTAACAGAGTAATAGTATTTTTTTTTCAAGCTGGCAGCCGTGACTGTTAATGAAGATATTCTGTTTGAAGTGTGTAATTGGCTTCTCGTCGCTTATTGTCCCTGTGCATGTTAAAGTCTATCTCATTCTCTAACTAGGGACAAGACTCTCACATTCAGAGAATTTCCCTAGTAGCTCTAGCGACTAAGCAGAGCCACTGCACTTTTCATGCCTTCTTCCTCTTCAATCATAACACATTGTCCTCTAATTATGGCACCATTGCCCCTGACCTATAGCAATCATGATGTCATTCCATGGTCCCTCAGAACTTAGGGACCTCATTTTTGTTTATTTTTTAGTATTTAAGGCTTTGTTGCACTGCTCCTATTGCATGGAAGTTCTGAATGACAAAATAAAGAGCATTTTATGCTGAATTATTGATTCATGAAAGAAAATTTGTAGTGCAGGTCCCAGTGAGGCAGCCTAATTATTTCCCAATAGCCCCTACAACATAAATTCCTCATGCATTCCACAGCAACCATCCAGAATTACCAGATATGTTTATAAATAATGGGATATATTCGAGGAAATAATGTATGGCTAATTGGGATGTTTATTAGGGTTCTGAAGGGCCCCTGTGATTGGTGCTTATTACTATCAATTAGCCTCCCAGTCAATTAGTTAATAAATAGATAAACATCATCCATTATGTTAGTGATCATAAATATTTCATTTCAGTATTTAACATTTTAGTATTATTTTGTATAATTTATTTTAAATAAATTACTGGGATACTTGCATAAGTCCTTTTCCATGCCTATCTGTGAATCTGGACCATTTTTATTATTATTTGTATCCAAGGCACCTGTAGAGCACTGGCAGGTTTAGTGCCTGATGATTAGTCCACAGTAGTTGGCGAGGAGGGAGGGGGAGTAATGTTATCTGAACTTCATAGAGCCGTAGCCAGAAATGTTAACTAACTGGCTGCCCCTATTACACACTTCTAGTTACGGCTCTGGAACTACTTATTAAGGTCTGGAACCTAATGTCAAGTCTGAATAATCAATGGATCAATACCCTGAAGGTGTGTCTGAATAAGAATACATATTAAAGAATTTATACTAGTAAAATTACAAATAAAATGCTAGTACATTCACACATACTGGTTTGACAACACAGTATTATTTTTTATTTCACTATTCAGGAGCATTGTATGAGTTTATCCTTCTACTGTTTGTCTTTTCATCTACAAATTGAGTGTTTCTATATAGTAGAGGACGGGCAATGTTTTATGAGTCGATATGTTTTATGGTATTATGATTTCATTTAATAAAGATATATTATCATAGCGTAAGAACTGAAGCAACTTTAATTTCATTCATTTGAGCATTTTATTATCTAATACAGCGCTTACTAGATTTTCTCTTCTATAATATATCTCCCTCACACACACGCACACACACACACACAGTGCAACCAACATACAATAAACACACAAACACAGTGCATCCCACAATCATAAACACACACAAACACAGTGCACCCCATATTGATAAACACACTCACAGTGCACTCCATACACACACACACACTGAACTCCAGATACATACACATAGTGCATCCCATATCCACAGGGCTGCCAAGAGAATTTCTGCAAAGCAAATTCTTTTGACTGTTGTCATATCTATCTATCTATCTATCTATCTATCTATCTATCTATCTATCTATCTATCTATCCATCTATCGAGAGATAGTTATAGATATTGAGGTAGAAACAGAACTACGTTTGCAATACGTTTCCTCGCGTAGCGTATTTACACGTGCGTATCTTCCATACTCTCCCCTTGTCACACCCCTTGAATGTACTTATTTTGCCCAAGATACACTTTCCAAACCCTAACTTAACTTTTGGCAACGTAACCGAGATCTGCTCATGTACGTATGGACAACACGTATTTACGCAGCTAAGCACACCCATACTGTACACTTTAAATACAAACCCCCGCCTACATAACGTATTTCAGACGTATTTTGGACTCACGTAAAATTGGCACGCCCACACGTAAGTATTTACGTGACACATACTTGAATGGCCCATACGTTCACATTTACGCTACGTTACGGAGCGTATTTTCTATGACACGTATGCGCGGTACTTACAAAAACGCGATTTTACGTCTCCGCAACGCGTAAATTCGCTCACAAGCGTTGTTCTGGATCTGGCCCATTATTCTAATGTAGACACATTTCAGATTTTTTTCCCGATCTCCCACCACCCTTATTTCATTCATCCCTCACTGGTCTATCCACAAAATACACTCATATTCTCCTTTCTCTGTCGCCGTTCTCTATCCCAGCCCCCTCTCTCTGCATTCCCTCTAATCTCCCCCATCCCTCTTCCTAGTCACTGCCCTGTCCTCTTTTTTATTCAGTCTCTTTGTTTTACCTAAAACACTTTACGGTTACCAAATCTTTTCTTCTCTCTGCCTTCTCTGTGTAAATCTGCTTCCTCTGCTCTGTGTCTGAGGCACTGATTAACATCTCTGATCTGACTATAAACAGCATAGTATTGCTGCTCAAAGGTGGATAATAGATGTCAATCAGTGATAGTCCTGCTATTGTATGCCACAACCCCTGCAGTATAGAGCCGGCTGCCGCTACTATTTCCATAAAGGCAGCCAGCGTTTCCAAATTAATAAAAAAAAGAAAAAAAAAGGATAAAAAGAATTTACCAAAAAAAAATCATTACCAGTGCAGGCCCATGACGGGCATTCCCCCTCCCCCGGAGTGTTTACACAGTGAACTCCAGATACACACACACAAACACAGTGCACTCCAAACACACACACACATATACTTACACAATGCACTCCATAAACAGACATACACTCACTTCTGAATAGAAAGGTGTGTAACACAGGTAACTGCAATCAGAGATTAGGAAGGAAGAGCAGGAGCAGAGTATTATGTACCGAATGGAGGGGGTCATGTTGGAGGGTATGCAATGCACTCCATACATACACACGCATGCAGTGTTTTTTTTATTAAAGTGCCGGAATTCACATCAACTCACGCACAACCACACAACCAATCACAAGCCGAGCAGTGCCATCACAACCAACGTTGATGAAGTACGCATGCATCGGACTCGACACACAAGCAGCCTGCATGCACCGTTTTAATGATTTTACCGTTGAAACTTTTAAAACTCTTAAAACTTGGAAAATCTGTTTAAAAAAAAAGGCGACGGAACTCAGTTCCGGTGCGTTCTATGACAAAAAAAAGCACTGCTGACATGCTTAGTACACTCCATACACACAGTGCACTCCAAACACACACATACACACAATACACTCCATATAAACAGTGCAACCCAGATACATACACATACTGCACCCCAGATACATAAACATACACACAGTGCACTCCAGATACACACACAGAGTACACACACACTTGTACCGGTTTACAGAGCCTGCAGTCAGCAGCCCCACAGAGACAGGAAAGGAGGGATCAGCTTACAGTTACCAGGAGGCTGCCTCCACCCCACTCAGCAATAGACAACCTTGCGATTTGCTGCCTGTTGCTCTGTAGCAACAACTGGGACCCCCCCCTTGGCAACTGTAAGCAGATCCGTCCTTTCCTCCTGGTTCCAGGTGCCGATCATTTAGCAGCTGCTGTGTCTCACTCATTGGCCAAATTCTGATCCTGTATTGAGGAGGCCTCTCAGGTGAAGTGGGTATACTGAGAGGCCTCTGCAGTACAGGACCTGTGCTGGGCCAATGAACAAAACGCAGCAGCTGCTGCTGATCTACATGTGCTGATGAGGCGGCCTCATGAGAGTACCGGCCTACCGAAAAACTTCCCGGTAAGGCCTATTGCCAATCCACCCCTGTTCCTACCATATTAGTTTAGGTGATCTAGCCCTATGCATTCACTTTAAATATTTGTTAAATATTGTTTTAGGCATATAGAAAAGTAACAAAGTCTGCATACCCTCCAACATGCCCCATTCCATTAGGTACAAAATACTCTGCTCCTCAGTTTCCAACTGTCAGTTGCTATGGTAACCTCCTCTGTTGAAAAGACAAATAGTTTATTAAATATCAGTTAATTCATTTAAACAGATTGTGATAATCAAACAATCATTTCAAAACCACGCCAACCCTCGCTAGACACCCTCACACATCAGGGTCCCACCTTAACAAGACCCCCACACTAACAACCAGTATCCTCCTAGCTAAATCAGCCAGGAGGCACCTTAGAAAGCATAAACAGGTAAAGCAAAGGGAATGAAAGTGTCCGCATGGGTACTACAGGGATATATAAGACAGTCACAGTTCCACAGAAACGTTTATCCACCAGATGTACTTCCCTATTCCTTCCTAATCCACGCATATGGAGTCTTCACGCTGAGAACTAAGGCTGAAGGAGGTCAGAAAAGTGAAGGAGGACATCTACAAAGAATCCTTGAGTATAAAAGAAGAAAAAAGGGGACAGTGAGTAGAACTTTCGGTGGAATTTTCCTTTGCCAAGTACATCTGGTGGATAAACTTTTCTGTGGAACTGCGACTGTCTTATATATCCCTGTAGTACCTGCGCAGACACTTTCATTCCATTTGCTTTAACGGATTATATTGTACCTAATGGAATGGGTCATGTTGGAGGGTCTGAGTCTTCTATAAGATAGTGACAAATGTATATTACATTTTATAAGTTCATTTTCTGTTGCATTCTTTGCACAACTTCATAGTCCTCTATTTCTTAATGTCATAATTATATCAAAACAGTAAAATATATGGTAACCAATAGGTGGCGCTCACACTATGCAGCCCTAGGTATATATTCAGAGAACCCCAAAGCTCATGAGAAAACTGTAAACTGTGTATATATCTATATACCTCTAGGTACTGGGGGCAATAACAATAACCCCACTAAATAACTCTAAAAATAAACTAAATCTACATTAAAGTGCATACAGTGACAAGGTATGTGCAATAAAGTGCAAATGATAATGAAGGAAAAATGTCTTCTTATGAGATGGGTATAAAGTGCAAATAGTGACACTAATTCATGAAAGGCAAACATCACATGCAATAATAATGGTGGTAAAAAATGAGTGTGAATAAATAGGTGATATAATAAAAACCAAGGACCGGATTCAGATTTAAGAAGATTTTCCGTGCGTTCGTAATAGATCCGTACGTTAGTATAAAATAAGTACGTTTTGCAAAAGTAATGAATTTCGGAACACTTCCGTGTTGTGAAAGCAACCTTATGGTTAGCGTGCGTATATGTGACAGAAGTTAAATGTTCGCAAATACAACCGCACGTCTACTGCATTACCACGTTCATTTTTTACTATTTACATTCCGAATGACGCCTACTTATTAATAATCCGTCCAATCTTTTATGTTCGTACGCATTTTTTGACGTACGGAAATTAATTAAGCATCATTCCAATTACGCTTTGTATCTCCATGGTCTGCACATGCGCCCTGAATAGAAATCACCCCACTTACGCATTTTGCGTGCGTAAATTACTAGACGTTCTTAATTCTGAATACGGTCCCAAGTGATCAAGTGGTAAAGTCTTATGGCAAATTTAAATGTTCCAAGTTGTTTGATAATAAATAAAAATCCAAATAAGTCCCACAAAAAGTTCTACAAGTCTAAGTGCAAATGCAAAGTCCTAAAAGCGGCATGATGACTTCTGTTGGTACTTCATATGGTATACCTTCCAAAAAAGCCAAAGCAGACAGTATAAAAAATCAAACTTTACTTCACATAATTTAAAACCTCAATAACAATGATAAAAAAGAAGGTGCTGAGAACTTTCCTGACTCTGTCCGCAAGTACTGCAGGTGGAGACACGCTGACTGATCCTGGAGCGCTCAGACAGGCCCGGGCAGTGCTTGATGGTGAAGGACCGTCAGGAGAAGCAAGTGGTATCGGTAGTCAGCAGTCCAGTGGCCTCCTGGGAACGATCTGCGACGCGTTTTGGGGTAACCCCTTCCTTCTACTTTAATGTAGATTTCAGGATAACCCCTTCCTTCTACTTTAATGTAGATTTAGACTATTTTTAGAGTTATTTAGTGGTTTTATTGATATTGCACCCAGCGCCTAGTGGTATATAGATATATACAAAATTATATCAAAACCTAGTTAGACACTGTCTTTTGGCATATTTTTGTTTAGAAGTGTATATGTGTCATGCCACTACACTTCCTGCTGCTCTGGATCAGGTCCTGTCAGTAATTTTTATAAATAACATTTAATATCATTTTGACTATGTGATCTTTTGAAAGTATGCTCAGATTTATTTAGGGTAATGATGTTGGTTGGTTTAATGTTTTAATATTGTCAATAATTTGTGAGGATTTTTCCAAGTATTATAAAAATCTAGAATTCATTGCATATAATGTTAGGGGTTTGGAAATTAGATTATTAGTAAACTAGTGAGACAAAGGGGGTTTAAACATTGCTGAACCAGGTGGTCCTCTAGTAATTAACCCTTTTGACACACACGTCACATGACTCGGGTGAGTCATACTCTGTGCCAAGCAGGTCAACTTATATTTTTAACCAACACATTTTAAAAAGTCAATACATGTTATAGAATTTTGATTTTGATTATATCATTTCATTTTAGGCTATTAGCAACATCTTTTGGTTATCATTTTTGAACTATATGTAATTAAGTGTAATTTTCTTTGTGCATTAATACATTTTAATTACTTTTACAGCTGATTTATTGATGAGATTAATGTTGTAGGAATGTTAACTAAGGTTGTTATCTACCACTTTTCCTTCCTGTCTAAATTCCTAGACATGTTAATTGTCTAATTCTCTGCATGTGGCATTCTGGCTGAGGTAAAGCGCTTGTCTCTAAATCGTGTTCCTGGGATATCACAGCTGTCATCTTAAAATGAGTTAAAACATGTTTGATCTTCAGCATTCACAGATATTCATTCAAACAAGGGGAAACAGTACTTCATGTCTATTTTTACCGAAAGAGTAATCTTATAAAAAAAAAAGCCTTTTAGAAGCATACAGATACAGTCTATTTAGTGGAGACACTCTTCAAGCACTGGACTTTTGAACTGTTTCTCCCTCATCTAACAAAATAAAAGAAATGACTCAAAATATAAGGCAAGAGGTCATCTGTACTTTTACACTAGGGAGACACTATTTAATATAAATTTTCCTTCAAACCACATTCAAGAAGGATCTGACACTGGCTGTCACGATTGCAGCTCAGAAATGTGTGCCTTTTGGCTTTGTTATTCCGCAGTCAACTAAAGGTCTGGAATTAATAGATTAAATATATTTAAAACTATTTGAAATAATGATCATACAGGCTCCTAATCATGTTTTAAATGTTAAAAAGAGAAATATTTTTATTTTATGTATTGTTAAATATCATTTTGGGTTTTTTTCAATGAAAAGTCCTAGCGGTATTTTGTATTCTATGTTTGACCTAACAAGATTGATAATCAATGTGAATACCACAGTTGAGGTGGTTTAACTATTGTAAAAACATTTCTCTTGAAATTCCTTACTCTATGCATCGTATATGATATTTAATTTTGTTGTAGAAAAAAAAGTCTTGTAGTTTAGGTTTTTATTTATACAGTAAAGCCAAGCATAGGAATTTAGTTTATCGGTAGGATAGTATCACATAATTAAACACACATCTATAACAGTGTATCTATAAATGTATGTATGCATAAATCGATAGTCAAAATCAAAAACTTGCTAGTATCCAGAGTTTAAGAGTAACAGCAAAATATATCTCTGTGATTAGTTTTTCCCAATTGTATGATACAGTGCAAAAGTAATCTCCCTAATCTACCTACCTGCAGTTACTCATAGAAATGATAGCACAGTAAAACACCTAGGTCATATATAGCTATTTATAAGGAAAATAAGATATAATGAAGAAATATAAAATCAACACAACCTAGAACACCTCTAAGCACATATTTATATTGATAATACTAGTACAATATATTGTTGCAATAATTATAGTCTTTGAGTTTCCAACTATGTACAGTGTCTAGTTGCCATAGAAACAAATTGCAATAGTTAATAACCTGAACATAAGAAAAAAATGCATAATCAAAAACAAAATATGATTAAAAGCTTTCAAGAGAATGTATTTCCAGTTAACACAGAACATTGTTTGCAATTAGATATCATATGTCAGATTAGCAACCCATATGAGCTGACAGATCATTCCAAATTACACCCTTTAGAATTTGGAATTGCTATTTCACGTGGTAAATATGTTGTAACTGCACAAATCCTTCCTTCCTACTTAGATTCTACCTTCTCTTATTTTGGTAAATAAAAAGCACAGGACAAGTGTTAGCACTATGCATGTGTACAATAGGCAGGATTCACACAAAAGTCCTTGCTCCTCTCCCCCGCCCCCATTTTTAAGTGCCTAATGGCACTTTACGAGTGCCATAGGGCACCCTAAACTACCCATGCGTATTTTTCCTCTTAAAGAGGCTGATTCAGAGTTTTGGAGTAAGGGTAAAAAAGATGCACAGCTTGGCTAAACCATTTTTCAAAGTAAGGGGTGTTAATTAATGTAAAAAAATTTGCATGCAGAAAAAATACATTACTTTTACACATAGAACTCACATACTGCATAACTTGATGTTTATTCTATAAAACAGAGTTGAGCAAAGAGACTTTGCCTCTCTATTTAAATTCTGTTTTCACAAATCAAAATTGCCTCCCATTGCAATTCACCATGGTATTGCTCAGGTCTACACTTGCATCTAAAAAAGGTGTAAGTGCAACTCTGAATCAGCCCCAAAGATGGAAAATACTCACGGAGGTTTCCCAGCCTAATTTACATTCCTCCCCCACCCGCAGTGGCAAACGCAGGATTTTGTAAGGGGGGTTTCCAATGCGTGTAATATATGTGAGGTATATTAGCATAGCTTCAAAAAGTTTTGGAGCCCGAAAACGAGCCAAATAAGCTCCGCCGCGTCCTGCCCAAGCTCTTCTCCTGACCCGCCCACAATGTTATACTGCACGAGGCAAAAATTACCCCTAGCGTGTATATGTGTGTACACAGGAAAGATAACAGCTAGAGTGTGTGTGTGTGTGTGTGTGTGTGTGTGTGTGTGTGTGTGTGTGTGTGTGTGTGTGTGTGTGTTTGTTAGGGAATTAGACTTAATATGATGGCACTATAAAAAATAAAACATATGTAAAATGACAATACTGATAATATGGTCGTACTATCTGACTGCCAAGACGTAAGACGTCCATTAACGTTCTCTGTGAAAGCAGGACGTTTATAATGTAGATTTGAAAATAATAAAAAATTCTACATTAAGGAATTGCTTTGGTTATTGGCTGTTATTTACCCTGTTCTGATATTTTTTTCTCACACAGTAAAATAGTAGTTTTATATTGAAGGAACAGATCTACTAGTAATAGCACCATACAAGGCATTAGTAGAGCACATTACACAATGTACAGATCTCATAGTAATAGCAGCATACAATGCATTAGTAGAGCACATTACACAATGTACAGAGCCTGTCAGTGCAATAAGTTGTACTTGTAGTGACCCGTTTACCATTCCCACCTGCTTTCCTTATGCAGCACAGGCCAGAACCATCTTCCTCCATGTCAGTCCGGGTCACATGGGTGCGAAGCCACGCCCCCTTTTTAATTTCCGCCTTTTTTTAATCTGGGGGGGTTTCTGGGCAACCAGAAACCCCCCAGGATGCGCGACTGACCCGCCTTACGTAAATTTCCAAGGTGGCTACTGTGGCATGCGTCCTTTTACCTTAAAAACTATGTGCAGTCTTTAAAGTTTTAAGCTGCCTGTGCTTCTGTGAAAATCTTACACCTTGTCAGTGGATGGTGTAAGTCATAGGCTCAGGTAATGACTGATATTAACTTTGGGAAAATGTTTCCCTGCCATTTTATGAATGATTGCATGTTTCAAATAAGTTTCAGAAGATTTTTTTTATGCCCCTATAGCAGTGGAATGCTGCAAATATAGGCAGACATTGCTGTTTATAATGTATATAACTTTAAGTGGTGTTTTCATATCATAAAAAAATAATTTAAAATATAGGCCACATGTTGGAAATGTCTCTGTTTTAGGAATGCCAAGATCATTTTGATATGTATACCTAAATATGCTCCAGGCCCCTTACTAGAACTGCACAATAAATTAGTGCCACAATAAACTGGAGCACCGGACCTCTCTTTTGTTCCTTGTAGTTGCACAATAAAATAGTAACTAAATGTACATAATAATACATAATTTATTTATCTAATATTAGTACATTGGCTTCATCCAAAATCACTTTAACAATAGATACAAAGTCCCCGCTTAGAACGGCCCTATTTCGATAGGAAACGCAATCAATCCACGGAGCACCGAGCTTTCGGTGCCCTGAAAAGTAAGTAGAAATAGTACTAATTCTAACTCTAACCCTCCCCTCTCACTACCCTAATCCTAACCCTCCTTTCCTGGAAGCCTGACCCTAACCCTCCCTTCCTAGCAGCCTGACCCTAACCCACCATCTCCCACAGCCTGACCCTAATTGTCCCTTCCCTGCAGCCTGACTCTAACCCTCCATCTCCCACAGCCTGACCCTAACCCTCCCTCCCCTGCAGCCTGACCCTAACCCTCCCTACCCCGCACAGAGAGGTTGCTCACTCGGTCCGGCGATAGAAGCGGCGGAGGGATATTGGCGGCAGATGAATTTGCGAATGTGACTGGGTGAAGTATGCCGACATCGGCATACTCACCGATTCTGAAAAAAAAAAATTATAATTTGGTAAGTACTTTTGGATGTCCCTATTTCAGAAATAGGACATTCTAACTGGGGACTGCAACCGAACAAAGTCACCCTAGCACTCTTGCATTAATCAGTAACTAACCTGACATTCTATTAAAATAAGAGATTTGTTAGAGAGATTTGTTACATACCTTTGCAAATATATGATAAGCCACTAGCCACTTCCAAGGCTTCTCTCTTTTGGAGGTCCTAGCTCTAATACTGTCACAGTCCCTACTTTGGGTCATATATATATCATGTATTTTTAAATTGAGAGCTCACCCGCCACAGAGGTCCCCATGTCTCCAAAACAGCCACTCTGGAACAGCACCCCCTATCAGCTGCTATCCCAGACATGCTTTAAAACAAACACACACAAAATGGTGGTTTCTCAAATCAATGTATAAGTTAATCTAAAGCAGGTGCTAGAAAGGTATGGAGAAATCTCACAGATGCAAAAAGACACCCCAGCACTCTTGCAATTTACCAGTAATCAACCAGGACATTCTATCTTTAAAATAAAAATTGTTACATACATTTACAAATACAATTTGCCTTTAAAAATCTGTTTTCATGGAATGCTGGATAGAGCGCATGCATTTTCAATAGCGTGTTTGTGCTTCTGCTGCAGTAAACTGTAGGACAGCCCCATATTTGTAATCTGTAAGTATAATCTAAAAGCAAAACTGTCTCTCCTCCTTTTGCGTGTTTTCTTGTTACCAAGTTTTATGAATACATCAGTCATACCATGCTGTAGCCTACTGCCTTCACCTTCACATGATACCGCAACCTCAATCCCCTGGGTTGGAAAACAATTATATACAAGTCAATTTTCTAAGAAAACTCTGTGAGGAAAAAAAAAAATGAAATAAACATAAAAGTAATGACTCTCTAATGAACAATAAACTCTTTCAGAGAATTAATAAAGTCTTCATTGAAGATACAGAACACCCCAAGAAGATTATTGCACATTCTTATCTTAATATTTGCTGTAGACAAATGCAAATGGAGATTGGAGAATATTATAAGAGTGTGTTTATATATTCATAGATATATTAAGGCAATAATTACTGTTATACAGAATATAAGAAATATATTCCCTATATATTACAAATAATGAAGGCTATTTGTAAGTAACTGATTTTATTTTATTATGTAAATGATTACAGAGTTAAATGTACAAGGAGCACATTGCTCTGCAAGTTTATTTATAGCATGACTGTTTGTTTTATTTGCTACTTCAAGGAAAAGCCATGCAGGAATAGCTGAAAATGCTGTTACCTCTATATTACATTTTCAAAATTAAATTTAAGAAATGTTAAATCAGCAGTTTTTAAAACCATCACATGCTTTAAAAGTGTTTATGAACATTGAAACAGAAAATCCTGAGCTAGAAAAAAACACAATTTCCATTTGTATTTCTTCTGAGAACATTGTGTAGGTGGGGAAATTTCCATGGAAACAAACTGCTCCTTGCAATGAATATTGTTTTTTGTGTTTAAAAAAAATTCTAATAAAGTTTTAGTTTCTAATATTATACCGAACAAAGTGGGCTTTTTATAAAAAGAAAAGACAAAATGTCTAATTTTTCAAAAATATTTAATATTGTCTGACACTTAAAGATATACACAGATCCTGAAACATAACCACTATCATCATGAATAAAATACTATTATCTGACCTAAATTACAATGGCATTTATGTCTCCTTAAAATGGCAGTATCGTGTCCATTTTTTTATAATAATGTGACCCCTTGATGATAACTTGAGTTTTTCAGACAAATAACTACAATACAGTAAACCTTATAAATAGGGAGTGAGAATCTGGGGACATTTAATTGCAAACAGGATAGTTTCTTTCGTCAAATCAGATCAATAATTTGTGGAGCACATTGTGTCACCATTGGAGGAATTTATTTAGCATTTTGAGACTTAAGGCGACTTGAAGAGAATGATAACCCTATAACTGTATTTTTTAGGGATGATGTGGGAGCAAGGGCTGACCTAGGCCTAAGGGAGATTAAACTCCCTGGGTGTGGATTTGCTAATGATGCAGCTTACCTGCCCATTTCTTTGTATATAGAGTGAGGGGAGGAGTCCTGATCCTCCTAACATGCCCAATTAAAGGTCAGCAGCCTCTAGGGGGTTGTACTTTCTTCTTGGATTTTCCTCACCCTCCATACCTGTGTTGTGGTTGTTTGATGTGGACATTGTTTATCTGGTCCCTGTTTAGCGGAAAGCTATAGCAAGTTAGCAGTGCTTCGGCCAGCCGGTGGTGATTCAGTTGAGTTTTGCCCATGTCTGTGTGCAGTTTTGAGCCTTGTCAGGTGAGGCTGGCTCTGTGGCTTTGTTCGTGTAATCATTGGGCGGAGAGCCAAGGTTGTTTTTTGAGTGTTTGTTTGTTCAGCTGTTTCTTCCATTTTACTGCTTAACGTGGAATCTGTTATATGGCCTCCCTCAAAATGTAAGTTATTTCCTATTAATTCTAAGTTCAAGTAAATTACCACATTTTCCCCCTTATTTAATTCAATAAGCCCAAAATTTAATGTAAACCATTACTTTGTGTTGTGTCAGGTTTAGTGTGTGTGTGTGTGTGTGTGTGTGAAATGTAAGGGAATCTGCACTTTGCAAAAACATCAACCATGGGAAGTTTAGATTACTAGCAACAAATGGCACTTCTATATTGTCCTACCAATTATTTTGGGGTGTATTCATAATTTGGGAGTGCATCTAAAAACAGGTGCAAAAGTGTACACCTTGGCAAAACCATGCAAAACTGCAGGGGAAGGCAAATATAAACTGTGAAAACAGAAAAAGAGCTCAGAGGTGATTTTAAGCTAATTTCTCAATTGTAGGCTAAAAATAAAGCTATACCATGGACCGGATCCAGAGCTCTGTAGGTTAGGCTACTTATGCAATCCTCTTGTGTAAATAAGCCTAACTGTGTGTGCCAGATGTTATGCTGTGGATCTTGTGGCATACAGAATGCATTTCCGTATACTAGGAGATCTGGACAACCCCTGTACTCATCAAAACTCTGCAAGGTGGGCAGGGGAACCATTTAAATTTTACCTTATGGGCTGGCTTACAGACTTCATTTGTCTGCCGTCTGCACAGGAGACTTTAGATTGCTCTATATCAATGTAAGTGCTGTAAAGTCCGTCCGTGAGAGGGAAGTGACATGGGAATTCAGCGCTCCATGCGCATGGAAATCATATGGAGATCTGGATCTGGCACTGTGTGCAAAAGCAAAGTATTTTCCCAACATGCCAAAAAAGTTCAAATTTATTTGTGCAGCTCACATGGCAACATGGCTTTTCCCAGGTCTACACTTGCACCTATTTTGTCCTTACTTTTGATTTACTTCTATAACTATATCAGATGGGTTATATTTAATCAATCATGACTTGTAATGAGCTTAAAATACAGAAGGCAGATTTTGTAGAAATGGGGAAATGTGTAAGTGATTCTTTGGCAGAGTGGAGGCACATAAAAGGAGTACAGGAGCAGTGGGGAAATTTAAAAAATGCATTATTAACAGCAACAGACCTTTGTATAAGAATGGTTAGAAAAAACCCCAGAAAAAGAAAGCCAATGTGGTTTACAAAAGAGGTAGCAACTACAGTGAAAGCAAAAAAGATGGCCTGTCGGAATTATAAGCAATCTCAGAGTAATGATGACAGGGAGGTGTATTTTACAAAGCAGAAAGAGGCTAAAAAGGTTATCAGAGCAGCAAAGGCACAAACTGAAGAAAAACTGGCCCACTTAGTACAAAAAGGGGACAAAAGCTTTTGTAGGTATATAAATGAAAGGCGAAAAACAAAGAAGGGTATAAAAAAGATGGCGGAATTATAAGCAATCTCACAGTAATGATGACAGGGAGGTGTATTTTACAAAGCAGAAGGAGGCTAAAAAGGTTATCAGAGCAGCAAAGGCACAAACTGAAGAAAAACTAAACTGGTTGGTACAAAAAGGGGACAAAAGCTTTTGTAGGTATATAAATGAAAGGCGAAAAACAAAGAAGGGTAT
>WWET01002375.1:108405-119902 GCA_011038615.1 Limnodynastes dumerilii
GTGTTTCCTCCATTTTACCGCTTATGTTACTAAAAACGGCATGAAATACTGCAATATACTATTAATGCATACATTATTCAAAGCTATGTTTTCTTCTTCATTAAGGGATTTCCCCTATGTACAAAGCAGAATGGTGATTATTGTTTTATAGGCCCTATTATTAGAAAATTAATAACAGTGTTATAGCATGTAAAAATAATGGTATTACTGTAATTTTTTTTTTAAGGAATATAGTTTACTAATATAGTATTATGCGTTTAAAGCTATTTTCTAAAACAAGTTAAAGTGTGGTTATAATATTATTATTATATAATTGCTAACATTATAAAAAAAAATACAGCAATATAATTTAGTTAGCTTAACTTTTATTTATTACCCTTTATCTACAATTTAATAAAATTTGTAGAGACATCAACATGTGCTGTACATTTACCTTTTCTGTCTGTAAAGCATCTCATTTTTGTTTAGAAATTAGTCTAGTGGATATTGTTCTCATTCTTTATAAATTATATGGACATGTAGGCAGCATCAATATGAGTCTTATCAATAAGCAGTATCAGTATCACCTAGTGGTCTTTAATCTTATTTAGCTATTTCATTAATACTAACCATAACAAGATGATGGAAAGGCCACTAATAGACCTAGAGTAAAACATTTTGTATAAATAAAGCTCAGTGTTCCAATATCCATATTACTAAAGTTATTGGGCCAGATTCACACTTAAGAAGCTGCGGCTTGTTATATGCGTATTTTTTTTTTTGTTTTTATTAGTTTTTCAGGAAAAAAACACAGATCACAGTGCAGGCAAATAGAGACAAGTAAAACATGGTGGTAAACAATGGAATTAAAGAGCACATCTGTTGAGCATATGGTCTACCATTGCAAGTAGTAATCATCTGTTAGTGATCCCAGTAGAATAATCACCAAGAAGAGAGAGGGTGGTAAAAAACAAAACAGAGGAGTCGAATAATACATCTTTGGTGTTCTAGTATCATCAGAATTCTTTAGTTTGGCAAGATGGAAAAGGTGGGGGTTCGACCAGATGTATACTTGTTCACTTTTTAACCCTATATAACTACGTCAATAAGTCAGAAGCCACCATGACATGTATGGACTTCAGTGTAAGTACCCTCAAAGAAATTGGGTCGTTAGCCCTGATATAGGGGAGTGTGATTGGTTAGGTTGGTGGAATAGGAACCAAGGGGCCCAGATACGTGCAAATATATGAGATCTGTTAGTAAGGTATGCGGACATTTTCTCCATTGTGACTAAATACCAAATTTTATTTAGTAGATGTGAGGAGGAGGGAGGAGAGGTATTCTTCCAGTGGTTGACTATAAGGCATCTGGAGGCGTTTAGGATCTGTGTAACCAGCCTATCTGCGTCCCTATCCAAACCCTCTATGGGGGCACTCAAGAGGAAGGCTCAAGGGCATTTAGAGACTGGTATGTTAAGTACCTGGGAGATGAGGGTTGCCACCATAGACCAGAAGTCCGCTATTACAAGGCAGTTCCACCAGATGTGTAAAAATGAGCCCGCCTCACCACACCCTCTCCAGCACAGCGGAGAGGCCATGTCATATATGCGGTGCAGTCTTGTAGGGACCAGATACCGCCTGCTGTAGATTTTGAATATGTTCTCTTGAATCAGGGTGGACAGAGAAACCTTGGCTATTCTCTCCCGTATGTTAGACCATGTGTCCTCCTCTGGGGGCGTTCCCAAATCCCTCTCCCAAGCCACTTCATGTTTTGGTGAGGGAGGCTCCTTATGCATGACGAGGAACGTGTATAATAAAGAGATCATCTTCTGCGCTAGAGGGCCACGAAGGCACAGAGATTCCACTAAGGTAAGTGGTCTATTAATCAAGGCTTGTGGAAGGGAGGAGATGCCGCTGCTTCCAGTGCTATCCATCTAGGCCTAGGGTTTGTAGCGAACCAAGCTATGGCTTGGCCCAGGTGGGATGCCAAGTAATAGAGCCGCACGTCTGGGAAGCCTCAGCCCCCATTCTCAGTGGGTTTTCTCAGGTTAGTAAAGCTAGTACTCGGAGGCTTATTGTTCCATACAAACTGGACTAGCCATTTGTGTATAAGTGAGAGAGTGCTGCGAGGGACTGAGACCGGCAGTGTCTGGAAAAATTATAGTAGACGGGGCATGATGTTCATCTTGATGGCCACAATGCGGCCCAGCCAGGAGATGAAGAGTTATGTGCATATTTTTAAGAATTTAGCTACTGCACGTGCGTAGTAATATTGACTACACAATCTACGTAGCATATAAGTAAGAAGATGCATGCCAGTGCAGCCTCCTTAAAAAGTTAAGCAAAGTGGAAGGGGGCAGTCATAGTAATAAAGCTGGAAGGGCTTGGTTAGGAAAATATGTGCGTATTTACTCTACTTAAGAGGAAAAATACGCACGGGAAGATAAGGTTGCCTATAGCACTCTCAAGTGCTATTAGGCACCTAAAAATGGAGTGTCGGAGGGAGGTGCCACTAAACTTAGGTGCATTGCAATGTAAATCCGGACATACTTAATCCACACTTAAGTGTAAATTATGGTCATTAAGTTATGTCCAACCCCAATTTATGTGTCTGCTCTACCCAGTGTAATTTGCCCTTTTGCAATGTCCACTCATCCGACTTCAAAGAAGATTATGTATATTTATTTTTAAAATATTTATTTTGTAAAACAATGTTTAAACAAAATGTAAATTATTAACTATCATCTTATCCTTTGGAAGGAGCTAAATAAAGCAGGTTGCACATATTTAGAATTACAATCTTAGAGAAAAAGTGACAAGTTTTATTTATGAATTCTATACTTTTGTGCTTTCTAGGTACAAAACATGAAACTATTTCACATGACTACATCTAGTATTTTAGAGCCCCAGGCAGCTTCTCCAGAAGCACATGTTGCTCATGGCATACTCTGAAATATTATTTGCAACATTGGTTGCCTGTGAATCTCCAAATTGATCAATATTACTAATGACATTTTGAACTTCATGTAAATCTACTATTTAATGCAAGCTAAGGCAATTCTACTATATGTTTTAAATTATGTGATTGCTTTTTAGATCATGGGGGCACATATTTTTTATCTTATAGTCGTTTTTTGGGATTTATAAGAACACATACATTTATTAGATTGAAATTACATACGAGGTATGTCTGTAAAATAACAAGACTGTGATTCCACCTAGTAAACAAAGCAGTCAGAACCGGTTATAACTGCATACGTAGTGACCTTGAACATGTGGCAGAATGGGTTCCAGAAGGCACAACAGTTACCAGCATTATTATAAGGAAGTTTTGAAAAAGCTGAGAGAAAGAGTCAGAAAGAAACGGTTGCAACTGTGGAAAAATTGTCTCATTCTTCACCAGGACAATGTGGCTGCTCACACAGCACTCTCTGTGACCAACAATCACATTACTACATTTGAACATCCTCCATATTCGCCCCATTTAGCACCTTGTGACTTTTATCTTTTCCCAAAAGTTAAAGTGCTTAAAGGGACACAGTTAGTTAGTTGAAGAAAACAACAGATATGTTGAAACAAATGACAGAAATTGATTTGCTCCATGCCTTCGACCAGTGGAAAACAAGACTACAACGATGTATTCATGAAAATGGGGAGTATATTGAAGGGGACAAGCATTACCTTTGTAATACCAATAAATAAAAGTGAGTTATTGAATTAGTCTCATTATTTAATAGACATACCTCGTACATTATTGATTTTAGGGTCAGATGGCACTGATAGTGGCTGGGGGTCAGCTGATAAGAGTGAACCATAAGAGGACAGGCACCCTATAGCCTACCCTCATTGGCTGTGCCCTTTTTAACCCTAAAAGTGCCTGATTCCAGTGGCATACAGCCAGGTGTTTATGGGCCTTCATGCCTATTTGTCATTCTGTTTTCTTTATTACTACTGTTACACTTGCTTCTAATTTGCAAATATAGAATTGTTTTGCAGCCTAATGCTTTAATATAGTTTGTCCAGGTGCATATTTGCTCATTTATTTGCTTGTTTTTCCTCTGGATCATCCCTTTAAAGAACCTTTATTTCTAAGTGTCATATTCAATGTCAGCTCTTAGATTCATGTAACAGATACAGCATGAATAGGAGATGGGTTTTGCACTAAACTATACATTATTTCATAAAAGATAATACATATTTATATCTGTAAACTAAAGCTGAGCTAGGAAAACTTTGTTTTCATAATTTTTATTTGCCTTTCCTTGCAGTTGAACATGGTTTTGCAAGGTTTACATTTGCAACTTGCCCTAACGTTCAAACTCTGAATAAGCCCCAATATGTTTTGTTAAATACTTTTTTGTTACATCCTTTGTCTTCAAATGACATGATGATTACCTGTGCAGTCTAACTACAGCTATCAAATACATTTTGAAATGCATTTAATGGACACATTTGAAAAACGGTTGTCAGATACAAGCTTTAACGGTACTTTAATTTTCTATTTAAAGGAAAGACGTCTAGGTGGGGCCAAGTGCTGACATAAAAGTTAAAAAGTTTCCAGATAATATAAACAAACTCCTCTACAAAATACATGCCTCAAAAGTAAAACGGTTAATGGCCCAGAAGTTATTGTTTTTATTTTCTAGTTGAAGAAGGTAATAAATATGGTTTAGAGACATGGAATAACATCTCTTTAGACAAAACAGAAATATATATTCTACAGACATCCTGAATTTGAATTTGATTCAAAACACAAAATAAAAATGCCATTCAACTACAAACAATAAGTTATTGTAAATGAATATACTACTACTCAAGCATGTGAAGTTACAATCCATAATATATGCTAGACAAATTAAAGATAGTTTACATAAACTGACAATATAAAAACACAATAATAAAATAAAAACATATGCACCACTAGGGTTCAACAATATCAGCATCAATACAGTATCAGTATTTACGTGTCAGAGATATTCCGCACTACACAAAAAGGCACTAGTGTGGAAAATATAGTTAGGGATCTAAATATAATGTAAAACTATCAAAGTACATGGTGTAAAAAAGTTGTAGCTTTATGTGTTCAAGTTATTTCTGTAACCTGTTTGTGAACTCATGTTTCTGTATTTAGAATTGCATTACTCAGCACAGGACTCCATCCAAATGGATAAAAAGTTACAAGTGGCCCAGCAGGGTATCCCATGCCAGATGATCATGTCAGTCCTGCCACTCCCAAATCTCTTTCTTTATTTCATTAATGGCTCTATTTTCATAGTTTCAATGTTTTGATTATACTTCACAAGTTATTTTTACTAAAAGCTAAATGAAAACCATACTCAGCATAATTTATGGCACCAAATGTGCCATTAAAAATGTAAACAAATCTTTAATGGACTATATTGTGTAATACATAGGCAAAGATCTGCAGAGATCAGGTGTGTCAGTTTATCAAGATGTGTATGTACTTAAGAATATGTTCCTCTATCTGCAGGGGTTACACTACTGCCATTTTTCCCTATGTCCTATCTTGAGTTGCGTGTTTAGGCGGAAATAAGCAACTCTAAATCTGACATATAACACTTGTGCGTTACACAATCAGCTTACTACTGCCCAAAAACTGCATCTGATGAGACTTATGAGAATGCATTTTTTTTAAATTGTAATTTTAAATGCTTACAAGTAAAAAGTTTTAAGGTAGAATACTGGGATCAGAAGTATCTGCAATATAGTGGATTGCAGTGACAAACTCAAGATTTTTAAAGGGGGGTTTCCCAATGCTTGTAATACATGTGGGGTATATTAGGGGTCTGGTCATGGCACATACTATATGATATGTGATTATATTAGGTTTTGGGAATGGCACACTGTACAGTATAAAGTGTGCCATTTCCAGATCTAATATATCCCATTATCTTATAGTATGTGCCATTTCAAGACCCCAATATACATCACATACTGTATTTTACAGTATGTGTCATTCCATGACCCAAAATATACCACACATGTATTTATAATTCATAAAAAAATGTAAATATAAAAATGGCTCAGTACCCACTCAGTAATAAAAAGACACTCAGTAATAAAAAAAACACTCAGTAATAAAAAAACACTTTTTAAAATTGTATTTAGGTGGTGATACCCTTGATTAGCATGAAAGCTTTGCATGAAGACAGACTGTAAACCTTTATTAACATCTATTTAAACAGTCAGTTATAGCTAGGACACCATTTTATGGCTAACTGACTAGAATAGTTTATTGTTTATCAACATCAACGGTTCAAATAAAATGATTGTCCACAATGTACTAGAGATAAACAACACACCAGTGCTACAATATTTAAGCTTTGCAGTATTTTATATATATGTTGTATGCTTAAGGTGTGATTTTTGAAATTATTATCTTTTGTGTAATGCCCAAGTGTATTGTGTTATGCTTAAGGTAGATATGTGATATTTTTAAGATGTGATGTTTGATAAACTTAAAGGGAAACTGAAATCCCTCCAGCAAAATATGCAAAATGTAGCACTGAAATGTTGATCAAGCCAATGTCATGGATCAGTGTGTAAATTGTCAGCTGGGTGAAGACAAGACAGAAACAAACATGGAAGTCATTAGTCAGTTTCGTGCCCCAGGCAAGATTTTGACTGGTGCCCCTTTGCAGATAATCACCATGCTTAGTGTTTATACACTGACACAACAATTAGGTAACACAGTGATATGTGTGCATATAATTGACAACAGATAAAACGTCAGTGGTGTTAATACCTTTGGTGTAAAGATTATATATACAGAAGTTTCACATTAATAAATTACCAGATAAGTGAATAAAATTATTATTCCTATTCCTATATTATTATTATTATTCCTGCCCTGTGTGTTTTACTGTACTTTGTTATATTTTGTATGGCACTGTGGATAACTTGTGGTGCCTTATAAATTCTAATAATAATAATAATAATAATAATAATAATAACAGCTAAACAGTAACAATTGAATGCAGAAATGTCTTTAGACTTTGAGGATAGTATTTAGGTGGGGAATATAAAGTGTAGGGGCCCCTAATTAGAAAGTGGCAAGTGCAGTGCTGATAATAGGGTTAAAAATACAATGATGTACATCAGGCATGTCAATCTCAAAACCCCAATTGGGCCAAACAATCAAAGTCTAAAATTGTGTGGGCTGCATGCAAAATAAAAAGTCACATCCAGCCTCCCAGTATTCCCCATCCATGTCTCTTCAGCCTCCCCAGTATTCCCCATCCATGTCTCTCCAGCCTCCCCAGTATTCCCCATCATGTCTCTCCAGCCTCTCAATATTCCCCATCCATGGCTTCTTAGCCTCCCCAGTATTCCCCATTATGTCTTTCTAGCCTCTCCAGTCTTCCCCTTTTATGTGTCTCCAGCCTCCCCAGTATTCCCCATAGTCCCCATAGTCCCCATAGTATTACAGGGCTGCAAAAAATATGCATCATGGCCTCATGTCCGTGGGCTGCAAGAGTGACATGTCTGATGTACCTAAATCAAACAATAAAGCTGGTTACACATTTGCACTGGTACTAACAATCCTGTTTTACAACAATTCACAATTTAAAGTAACAATTAGGAAAACAAGACACCTGTAATTTTCCCACTCACTTTTACACCGATATGCATGTCCACATGTGGGATTACTGCAAGATGATAAATGGATCTGACCAACATTTACAAAAAAAATTCATCAGACATCGGGACATCACTGATCGCAAAAATGAACCTGTTCCAAAAATCAAATCGTACTTTGTGTTGCTGTTTCTGAGGATTCTGCTGCTTTGTTGGACAGTACACACTGTTAAGATGTTGGAGCTATGTGATTATTATCATGTGATCTGTACGATCATCAGATAACCCTCCATTGTATACCCAGGTTTAGTGAATAATTGAATCAGTATGATAACAGCAACTCAAAGTGCATGGAAATGAATCAAATGACAACCAACTGCTTACATTAAATGTCAGCTTGAAAAGGAGTAATATGAAATGAGCTCTGAAGAAAATAGAGCTAATTCCTTTATTATGAAAGTGTTGAGTATTACTGTATATCAGCACTATATGAAATACACTATTATTGCAGCCTCGTCCCTCCTTCCTGTGGGTGGCTCTTGCTGTCAATGCTTAAAACAGGAATTGCTTTTATTTTTACTTTCACTTTCTTTTCCGGAAGGCTGCAGTGTGGAGGCATAATGTAAGAGCTGGGGCCAGATTTACTAAACTGCAGGAATGGAAAATTGCTGCCCATAGCAACCAATCAGATTCTAGCTGACATTTTCTAGTGTGTGTAATAGAAAAACTAGAATCTGATTGGTTGCTATGGGCAACATGTCCACTTTCCTTTCCCGCAGTTTTGTAAATCTAGCCCCTTGTCTTACTCTCACATAATGGACAGTGAGCAGAGTTAATGAGGGGTGCAGGAAGCTGAGCATCTTAGTCAATCTGTCTCTTTCCTGCAGCTTCTGTCAGAATCATCTGATCAGACGCTGCGATGGGGGAGAGACCAAGACTTTGATCTGCCTGCATCGCGTATTGGCTTCAAAATTGATCAATGGACAGTCCAGTCTCAGTGTTGCCCCCTTGCCCAGATGCCCAGAAAAAATATAACCAATATTAACCCAGCAATTATAAGGTAGGTAACTGAGGAAAATAAACTGGAAACTGATTTATTTGGGTTCACAAATACAATACAATAATGTGGTTTAACCAAATCACAAATAGTCCAGCACTTTTTAAAGTACAAAATAGCTTTCCATATAAATTAGGATTGTATTGCTTCAGTGTCCATTAGCTGTTTTCTTTTAAATCCAGCAGTCTTGGAGATTTAAGTTATATTAAACCACCCATTGCTGGATGTATGTATCAGGCTGCTCTCATAATCACTCAAAATGATATTACCATTCTAAGAGAAAAAGGCTCAGAGTCATAAAACTAGACTTTGTCCAGGAAGGTATGTGACTCAAGACTGCAATATGGCACCAGGACTCCAAGGAAAGTCATGGCCCTCCAGTGCCTATCATACTTTTGGGAATTTCACCAAAGGGTCCATCATTTAAAAAGATTACATTATTAAACCTTTACCCTAAGACATGTTGATGTAAGCCTATAAAACTCCTAATTATCTATCTATATAAAAGCCATTTTGCTCCTCCCCGTTATGTGCAGTAGTTGGGACGCTACTGCGCATGTCCAACGGTGAGGGGCAGAAAAAAACTTCAAAAAAATAACCACACACATTCTCCCCTCCCCCCTGTGAGACATGATGGGGATTTTGGGTGGGGCTGAAAACATGAAGATACTGGAGGGGGGGAGCTGGTGACATGATGGGAATTCAGGGGGAGGGACTGGAGACACATGATGGGGGATACTGGGGGGCTTAAGACACATGATGAGGATATTGGGGGGATGGACAGACATGATGGGAATACTGGGAGGGGGGCTGGAGACATGATTGGGGATAGGGGGAGATGGAGACACATGATGGGGGATACTGGGGAGCTGGAGACACATGATGGGGATACTGGGAGCTGGAATGACATGAATATGACATGACATGAATAGGAAATGGCTGAAAGAGGCTGGAGAGAAATGAATGGGCAATATTTTTCTCATCATAAAGACAGGATTTAGACTAGTTAGATACTTACTTACTTAGAATTAAAAGTGAAAACAAAAAAGTTAACTGTCATGAAACCATTTAAAAGTGTATTTTAACAGGGCAAAGTGTTTTGTATTTTGTATTTCTTCTACGAATCAGAGAAAGCTTTGTTTCATTCTTTATGTTAATTTAAAATTAAGAAATCTCTGAAAGCCATTTCAAAATTCAAAAGGGGCCATCTGTGAACTTCAGACCTTGTATATAGGTTAGAAAGGGCCAAAGTAAAAGAAAAATTTGCATGACACTCCCTGGAGGCAATGCTTGGTAGCGATTAGTAGGGCAAAACGAAAGTAAACCACTTGCTACTGTTGGCCTTTTCAAAAGAAAATCTAAAGGCCTTTTATTCCTGAGGAGGCATAGGCGGCAGTTTGGGTGTCATAAAGAATGTTACAAACAATATATAGTTTTTGATGGGATGAGGGGAACGGTGTTAAGATTTAATAGGTAATAATAGGTAATGCAAGGGGAGGGGTTGGAGATTTATATAAGGGGTTAGAGGTTAGAGGTTGGCATTCTTTTGTGAATTTTCCCTCCTTCTCTCCCTTAGAGTTATAGTTAAATTAAATTAAGCTATTCTTGTTTTTTCCTTTTCAGACGAGACATAGTGCACAGTAGCAGTTGGGGTCAGTTGCAAGCATTGGTGCATTCGGGAAGATGTAGAGCTACGTCCATTTATATCACAATCCCTAGAAGGTATTATTCGCAGTATCAAGACTACCGGTTGGGCCTGAGGACGCCACCCCTGGGTGCCAGGGGTGTGCCTTGATGATAGGGTTGTGTGCTTAGGGAGGCTAGCTCATTTGGTAGCGCCCAGGACAAGGGGTGCTTGTCCAAACCTGTAAATCACAATGCACTGACCTCAACTGCTATTGGGCCACCTGCAAGCTTTCCAAACACTATAGTCTTGAATTTAAATCGGTCACTAATTAATTATCTATGTCCCCTTTTATTTAAAGCCATCTAAGTCTCTGTCAGTTATTTCATTATAAAGTGTTTAAATGGTGAATGTTGCAAGAGTGAAACCTCAACCATTTGCCGCTTATAAAAAAAATGCTTGTTTTATGCCCTTATGTAATATCTCATCTAAAGATACCCTTAAGAAATAGGACGTGGATTGATAATAGAAGCAACAAATGTTGCTTAATACTTGCTTATTTTTAACTATAAAAGTGGGAGCGGATGGTCTACAAGCAGCAAAAAAGTAGCAAAGACAATTAAAGTACAACTTTTTTCCTAATATCTGAAGTTCATATTTTTTTCCTTTCTTAATCAGTAGAAAATATTACATATTGTTTTACAAGAGAAAAATTTAATCACTGCTTCTGCTTGTCTTGCTATATTTATCATAATAACTCAGCTGTAAAATAATATTTTATTTTAATAAATCTCTTTTGAACATGTGTTTGATATTCATGAGCTGCAATCCGTTTTTTTAATTACATACAACTAGCTGATTTTGAGAAAATTTTGATCTGATTAGTACTTGGGTGATTTTCTAAAATTAATCCTGTGATTTGCAAATTCCCATACAAATAATGGGAAGGTTTGGTGCAATCCAGAAATACAGCTGCAGCTCTGGATCCATATGCAAATTAGCATATTACATACAGTAAGGTATATTGGGCAAGATCCAGACTTGATAATTGCCTAAAAATGATGTACTGCACGTGCGCAGCACATAGAAACTCCATACAGAACACAGCTGCCAGATGCAGTTTTACATACAGGGTCACTATGTTTCTGTGAAAATTTCCCCTGCCTTTCATATATATTTCTTTTTATATTAACCTACAGTATAAAATGATTAGTAAGATTGTTTGGAAGCAGTCTGGGT
>WWET01002375.1:122165-140567 GCA_011038615.1 Limnodynastes dumerilii
ATATATATATATATATATATATAATGTTAGCCATCAAAATTTGTTTTCACCCCATCCCCATTTTAGCACCTTTATCTGTAACACTACCAAAAATACCATTATTTCAAATAAAAAGTTAAAACAATTTTAAATGGGAAAATATAAATTATTCCTGTGTCATGATAGTAGTCACCACCTATGTAATCAGTTTTCACTTCATGTGCACTATACTTGTGTTATCAGCATTAAAAATCAGTGTGTAGTTTTCTACCCACAGGGCCAACAGATTTAGTTATTTTGGATATTTTTGTCAGTGACTGATAATCACCGCCAGGAAGTGTACTTAGTTTCACTGCCTGTCTGAGGCAGAAGATGATGCAAATTCAAGTACATGCAAATATTAATAAGCCTGAGCCACTTGCCAAAAAATTCTAATTGTTAGCCGAATATAAAAATGCTACATGGCAAAAGCGTGTCTTCAAATATTCTGAAGAGCCAGTCAATAATATTGAAACCCACATTGAAAATATTTCAAAGCAATTGTTTATGATGATTGAACAACAAACTTGTAGACTACCATAATAAATACATGATTATAATGTAGATAATCGTATTGTTGATTGCGGTTTGTCGATATAAAGGTCTCCATGTCAATGACTCCTGGAGTCTCAAAGAGTTATTCACGAAAGTATGTGTTTTTAGCTAACCCTTAACCCTTTCCTAGCCCTAACCCCACAACCTAACCATAACTTTCCCTTTCTTCAACCCTAACCCTCCATGCCTTGCAGCCTAACCCTAATCGTCCCCTTAAGCAATAACCCTAATCCTATACACACCTCAGCCTAACCCTAACCCATTACCTAATCCCACAGCCTGTAGCTATTGGGAATGGGAAAATAGGTTCCCATTTCCAATAGCATTTTTTTTTCATTTTATTTCGAAAAATGATAAAGCCGCCATTCAGCTGGCAGTTATATCTTTTTTGTAATAGGGCCGGCCTGAGCGGCCACTGTATCTCCATATTGTTTTTTCCCTTTTCCTCATTTACACCATTGTTGAAATTATGATTGAGCACAGTAACCAATATGCCCATCAAGATAATGCTCAACTTAATCTTAAATCATATGAACACAAGAGATTTTTGGATAGTCTCTTTTTCAGTGGTTACCACAAATTTCCACAATGGAAACTGTATTGGTCATCTAAAGCTACATTAGGTATTTCAGTAGTCAAGCAGGCTCTTACGAGATAAAGAACTGAGTTAAATGATTTATATTTTTATCTATCAGATAACAGCAATTTGGATAAATCTGATAAATTTGCTAAGCTTAGACCGTTCTTTGATGCAGTTAATAAGCAGTTCATGCAATTTGGTGTATATTCTTACAGTTTGTTGACAGATGAGCAAATGAACCACTATTTTGGTAGTCACTCATGTAAAATGTTAATTTATGGGAAGCCTATCAAATTTGGATTCAAAGCCTGGTGTCTGTGTTCTGAAAATGGTTATTTGTACCAAACCTATATGGTGGTGCTTCTACAACACTTAACAGCCCATAAATGAATACTTACCTTACATTTACGACAGGTTACTACTAATAACATACTGTTAATACACAATACTAATCTATATTGTTGTTACAATTAGGAGTTTATTCTAATAAATTCATGTGTTTTGTATTACTTGTGTTTGTTGAAAAATGACTTAATCTATTGGCTTGTTGGATAGAAATTTGCCCAGTCTGTTCATCATCACGCCCCAAAAAAATTGTCACCAGATTTTTCATAATTGGAACAAAATTAGCCATTGCTTAAGACATTTTTAAAATGTTTTAACAGATTCAGGTACCTGGACAACACAGGTTAATGTAGAAACCAGGATAATTTAGTGTGAATTGAAAACAAGGGGGTATTATTTGAATGTGAAATTTTATATTAGTGTGAACTAAGGGAAGGGTGGTTAATTCAGTGGGAACTAATACTAGGGAGGCCTCAATATGTCAAAAATTCAGATAGGCATGGAAACACATTGATGGAAACACTGTTAAAGGAACAAATTGTACAATATGTTCAATACAGCAAGTTATAGGACCCCAAGTAGCATGGCTTCATAGGATCATAAATCATGTCAAACAATCTTATTGACTTTTTTTAGTCCTCAAATTAGTAGATCAAGAAGGAGCTTATCTGGACTTATGTACGGTTTTTGACACATTGCAGACTGTTAAATTTGGAGTTGGATTCAGAGAAGATTGCGAGGATCCAATCTTGGTTGCAAGACAGACAACAAAGGGTTATAGTTGATAGGAAAAGGTTACCAGTGGAATTCAAAAGGTATCTGTACTTGAACCAATGCTATTTAATATCTTTATTGTTGCGATTACAAATGGTATTGAGGGGAAAGTAGGCCGTTTTTACACACCAGGAGGGGTAAACAAAATTACTGATGATTTAGGTAGACTAGAATAATGGTCAAAAGGGTGACAACTACAGTTTAATGCCAAAAAAAAAATGCTAAATCATGCACTTGGGAAGTTTAAATAGAAAAGCTCAATTGAACACTACATTAGAAACTACTGGGGAGGAAAGAAATTTGGGAGTCACTGTTTCATGTGATGTAAAGGTAGCAAAGCAATATATTAAAACAGAAGGGCAAATCAGAGGCTTGGTTGCGTAGTGAAAGGAACAAGTAGCATAAAGAGAGAGAAATAGTAATGCACTTTATAGGTCACTTGAATGCCCTCATTTGAAATACTGTGTTTAGTTCTGGAGGCAATAGACCGGATCCAGAATTACAGAAAACAGACAAGTTGTGCATTCTAAATGCATGAGTACTCTGTGTGTTTTTCTCATGCATGCACATGGTGGTGATACATCAGAACACAATACAAATTATTCTGGATTATGCACTGTAAGCGATTATTATGATCCTTCTTTATGCACCAGTCACATTTCACATGGGGTCATAAGGCTGCAGACCTGATTGTAAAAGTTGATGTGTCCAGATTTACTACCGAGAGCGGGGAGTGCAGGGATGTGCATTCCCCGCTACAAACATGGCCATAATGACCTTGCGCGCCCATGAGGTGCACGTAGGTCAGGATCCGGCTCTAAATTTGTAATGTCCACATGACATGATGGTAAAATACATATGCAATATAGGATTGAAAATAGTAAAAAAAAATTATGTTAATTCCTAATTTTGAGAATTTCTATTAAATTTAAATAAATAAAACAAGTAAAGTCTGTTTGTATTGAGAAATGTTCCAATATGAAGAACTGTCAGTTTCTAATGGTCTTTATAGAAACTGATTAAATGAAAAAGGCTATCTTACATAGAACAATGTGTTTCCTAACTAAATATCTTTTTGTATTTGTTTTCTACCCAAGGAACTGCTAACATACTAACCATGGGAGCTGAAAATTTCCCTTGTGCTTTACAAATAGTATGAAACTATTATGACCATTTTCCTTGTATATGATTGCATTTGTACCTCCTCTGGTCAACAGAGATTCAAATAGATACCTTGTATATTGCATCTATTTCTTAAAAGAGGGGCGTACTTCTGAATAAATATATGAATGAATGAATGAATGAATATTATCTTTTATGAATAGGGTAGGAGGAAGCTGGTGAGATAATGGGGAGGTTATAGTCAGGGCCGCCAAGAGGAATTTTTGGCCCCAGTACAGCAACTTCTTTGGCACCTCCTACAGTTGATGTGCTATCAAAGGGGGTGTATCTAAACTATTAGGGCATGGCTGTGCCTCCTTGGGGGTGTGCTTAGCAGGTTTAAAGTACTAGGTTATCCCTCTACAGAATAAAACCTGTACACATCTTTTGTGGAGGTGGAATTAGGAGGGTCCCAGCTAATGTATCCATGCCATTAGCAGAGGGTAAAATTAATTTTGGGGGTAGCACCCTCCCTGATTATGCAGGTTTTGTCTCTATTAGTTAAAATAAGTAATAGCTATATGGAAAAAATATATAAGAAAAATAGCATATTATAATATTGGTGAATATTTTATTGTATTATTTTCCATCATGATAATTATACAATTAATAGACTAAGATAAACAAAACCTGAATAAAATACATTTTCATTGTGTTATATACTTTATAGCATGTTTATGTCAATTTTTGTCTCTATAATAAAAATATGAATGAATGAATGAATGAATGAATATTATCTTATGGAAATAGGGAAGGAGGAAGCTGGTGAGATAATGGGGAGGTTATTGTCAGGGCCGCGAAGAGGAATTCTGGGCCCCAGTACAGCAACTTCTTTGGCTCCCCCTATAGTTGATGTGCTATCAAAGGGGTGTATCTAAACTATTAGGGCGTGGCTGTGCCTCCTTGGGGGTGTGCTTAGCAGGTTTAAAGTGCTAGGTTAAAACCTGTACACATCATAATAGGCTATTATAATATTGGTGAATATTTTATTGTATTATTTTCCATCATGATAATTATACAATTAATAGACTAAGATAAACAAAACCTGAATAAAATAAATTTTCATTGTGTTATATACTTTATAGCATGTTTATGTCAATTTTTGTCTCTATTATCTATTAATTGTGTAAAAACTATGAAAGGATAATATAAAAAATTATAAAAATATAACCAAAAAGGCCTTTGACATTGGCTGTTACATTGGCTATTAAAATATTGTTCTCTTTTTGATTATATTTTTTTCTCATGATAATAACAACACAATTTATCTATTAATAGATATGAACCTTGAATAAAATTCCTATGAAATGTTTAACTGGTTATTTTATTCAATTGTGCATGTATTAAACTGTTAGGGAGGGTGCTGATACTGCAACAAAAAAAGACAAAAAAAAATAATAAAAGCAAAAAAAACAAAAAACTCAATCGCACTAATGGGTGGTCAGTGACACTATAATAGGACAAATATATAGCATTCCAAAGTATAGTATTGTTTGTAAAAAAAATAAAAATGTTAAAATAAAAACAAAAAATCTCAAACAACACCAGTGCAGGCCCCGGCCCTCCAGTAGGGCCAGGCCAGGGTACTTTGTACCCCCCTCTCGGGGGCAATGGTTATAGTAGGGGCTATCTCTATTCCCTGGGCCGGACTGGAATTAAAAATCAGCCCTGGCATTTAAAGCACACCAGCCCACCTGTTGTGATCTGACTACTTAGCAGCCACTGAAACAGACATTCTGCAAAAGACACACCTACATTACTTAGTAGCTGAACATATAGGAACAGACTGATTATTTTCTCTTCTCCTGCAGAGACAAAGCGATTCTCAGCTTTAAATACAGAGCTGCAGACCCTGCTACAGACATTAGGATGGCTCTGTGTATAATGGTGCTGGGGACTAGTAGCTGCTCCTCATAGCCAACCCCTACCACCACTACTACTCCCAAGAAGCATTTTATACAGGCACAAAATTAATATACTGTTGAAGGCAGCCATAGCTCTCTATTTAAAGAGGCAGTGGTGGCTGTTAGCTCAAGTTGTTTATAAACTGAGTGCTGATCATAAACATCTAATCAACTGCTGCCACCAGTCAGCACAGTAAACATGCACATGCGCAACATGAATGAAAGAGGGCCCAGAGAATGATTTTTCCTCAACCCAGCTAAAGGTCGCCCTTCTCAACGTTTATCTCTTGGTCAGTAAAAATGAGTTTGATTTAGTCTAATTCAACTAATTTTGTCTGGATCCAGAACTCTGATATTTAATCCTGTGCATGCTTAGCCAAGTCCTTACTGTATGATTTATTTACTTTGCCTCTTCCAACATGCGTACATGCGTGGCTCCCCACCATGCCATCAGAAAGACTTGCATCGTTTTACAAGACTTGTAGGAGCATGTTGAATCATAAAGGATGAGTTTGGTCCTCTGTTCTTAATTGGCACATAGATATATCCCAGTTGAACAGAAGATATTTGCAATAAATTTAATACTGAACAGCCCCAAACTGAGTTCTGAGATATGAGTTCCTAAAAATGGTAAACAATTCCTACTTATTCAGATGCACTTTAAAAATGATTCCTTAGTTCTTTATTTTAAATAAGGCTTTTGCTTTAAAATGACACTAATGACATAATACATAATACTTGATGGTTTTTACATTACACAGAAATAAGAAATAATAGGAGGTGTAATTAACTATGTAGGGTCTTGTATATATTTGACCACAATTCACACTTGAAACCTTAAAACCAAAAAGAAATATTGAGCCGGATACATGACAAGGTATGTTCTGCGTCTGTGGGGTCACATATGCACCTGTATTACACCAAAGAACAACAAATATGCATGTGTGTGTTTACCAAATATGCCTGCTTAGTGTATATTTCCTGTGACGCCTCTGATGTTGACAGCAGGAAATCCTCTTTTCTATTGTGGATGGACAATTTTACTGGTCCCATAACATCGATATCTAGTATGTTTGTTTGTTTTCTGTGGTAAAAGTTATGCTGACTCTGAAAGAGCTGACATCACCTTGTGTCTCTTTTACTACTAGTTCATAAAATATCATTTCCGTTCTTTCATCCTGGCAGAGCTGTTTTGTAAAAGAGAACAATGTGTTTTTACTGTAATAGTAAAGTACAATTTAGTAAATATAAAATAAAGTAAAGCATACAGTTATAAACCAATTAGTTTTGTAGAAATAAGTCTTGTCTAGAATCTAGGGTATAGCAAATACTTACATACCTCTTATAGTTCAGCACACATTGGACTGGATCCAGACTTAATTAAGTGCTTGAAATTAGTTTCTCCTGGGCTAAACCATGTTAATTGGATTCTTTGCATGCAGGGATATATCTTTGAATTGCTTACTGCACACATATACTGACCAGATATATCTTTGAATTGCTTACTGCACACATATACTGACCAGATTTACTATCACACTGTTATTTAGACTTGGGCTGGGAAACATCAGCTCTCAGCTCTAATACTGTTTGCAACATATGAAATATGACATCCCTGCAATCAACATGGTTTAGCCCAGGAGTAACCAATTTCAAGCACTTAATTAAGTCTGGATCCAGCCCATTATCATAAAAAAATAGAATGATAGCCAAGTGTATCTTTGTGTAGCTTTAAGTAATGTAGTTATTTTTTGTCAGAAAGTAGAAATTGTTCATGTGCATGTTCTTTCTTTCCCTCTCCCTTAATAATTATATGGGTTGCTGTAAGCAATATAAAATACTTAACGTGACTGTTATAGAAAAATTCAAGGATGATAAAATACATTCATGACAGTAATAAAATGTGCTCAGACAAGAATATTTGAAATAAAAGTTCATAATTCAGAGACAAGTCAGACAGTAGTGATGGGCTAAAGGTCACCTTTATCTTTTGTGCCATTTTCAAAGTGAAATTTTGAGCTTAATAGTTTTGATTAGAAGGAAGGCAATTACAGAATAGATATATAAGATCGAAATGCCTATAATTAGTGACTGAAATGCAGGTAAGTCTATAAAGGAACAGTCTCATTTCTTCTCATGGGACTAATTTACTGCACAGTATTATAAGGTTGATTCTGACTACTGTTTAAATTTAAATTTGTTAGAAAAGTATTCTGATATCCCATTACTATGATCACAATACAACATGTCTTTTTGATATTTGATAATTATATTTTAAAATAATATATATTACCAGTTCCATCATTTTAGTTATATTGGCCATAGGCAGACTAATGATTCAATAAAAAAAACTTGAATTGTGATGTAGCAATGGATAGTTAGTGTCTTTACAAAAAAAGTTTAAATGAGCAGATTTGTATCCTTGTTTTATTATGTTTTCAGTGAGCCATCAATTTTTAATAGCAACAACCACACTATCAATAGACATGCAACAGGGTAGTGGCTAAAATAAATGAGTGATGACTGAAAGGTGACTTAAAGACAGTTAAGCAATGTAACGAAGTAATAAGAAAGCCAAGTCAGATGCTTGGTTGCATATTGGATAGAATCAGCAGAAAGAAAGTAGTAATAATGTTACTGTCTAGGTGGTACGGATACTTGTGTTCAGTTCTGAAGCACATACCTCCAAAAGGATATAAACACATTAGAGACTGTACAAAGAATGGTAAGACTAACTAAAATTGTGCATAGCCTACATAACATAACTTACTTGGAAAGACTAACAGTTCTTAATATGTATAGTTTAGAGCAAAGTGTGGAAAGTAGGGACATAATAGAAACTATCAAATATATCACAGGTTTTAACAACATAGAGATTTGAAACTTTCGAGGACATGCACTGCGACTGGAGGGAAGTAAGTTAAGAGGAAATTTAAGTAAAAAAAATACTTGGAAAAAGAGAAGTAGATAAGTGGCAATGATTCAAAAAGAGGATTTAGAGACTAGGGCCCGGCTTCACACTACCGGGCGTATAGCATATACATCCGTAGTTTACCGTTTTTTGGTACTGCGCATGTGTTGTAAATTCTTTACGTAATCTATGTATCTTTTAATTATGTAATCTACGAAAAGATATGTAGATTACGTAAAAAATTTAAAACGGTAAACTACGTCCGGTAGTGTGAATTCGGGCCTAATACTGTAGAGCTATTTAAAAATGTTATAGAAGTAGGCAGTAACACCTCTTGCGCTTTCTAATATAGCAGCAGTTGTACTCTGTGGGGGGGGGGTGTTTTTCACTCCACCCATAACAGGATACATGGTCCCAATCCCTCTAGGGGGATTAAGACAACCAATATATCTAATAGGATATCAAAGGGAACACAAAGATTTCAACCGCGCTCTAATTTATATCCCAATTCTGTAGGAGTTCACCATGCATTTATGTCCAAAAAATTATTCTGCAATGTTTATCCCCCCGTCAGAAGAAACCTTCAACGGTAGAGGGTACGTTTCTCAGCATCCAAAGAATCAGGTATGTGTGTACAGACCTTCTATATTTTTAATCCGGGTCTTCGACAGCCAGGGGATCTTCCAGATCTCAATGGAGTTCTGTTTACAGGGATCCTAGTCACAGGTCACTCCGTATCAAGCCACAATATTATATCAGGTCACGATGTTTTATCCGGATTATGTACAGCATAGAAAAAAGGAGAAAGAAGAGAATATGGTGTAGCCCGTTTTAAAGAGATGGAGAATAAATGCTACTCACAATGTTTTCCTCTTTAAACCATTGCACATCAGTAAGATCTTTCTCCCTTTTCTTCTGATCCTCCTTCACCGGTTCCCATTACATAAAATGTGAGAGAGAGTGCCGAAAATAGTGCAGTACGTTCTTATGGAAATGGTTACTACAATTAATCAGACCTCCACACTTAAGATGTTACACGCACCCTTTCCTTCTCTTGAGGTATGGCTCTTAATAAAGATTTATTTTCATCCAGTTACGGACTCTGTGTATTTTTCATAACATAGCGTGTCCTTTATTTCATACATAAACCATTGAAAATATGCATTCTAAATTCTTCATAAAAAAGTATTCCCACGGTAATTGATTCTACGGTTAGGGATAACGGGCTGGAGTGGTGCCAATAGCACACAATGGGCCCAACTGTGCTATACAGCAAGCCAAACACTCATCCAGCTCGAAGTCCCACGTAAACGCATAGGCTAGTGTGTTAGCTTACGTGAGCAGGGCCCTCCATCCTAGTGTTGTTCCCTCTTCCACCACTCCCCCCTTACTTTGTACCTTCTTGTCCCCCTCTGCTACCCTTTTACCCCATCCCCACCAGGTGGCTCCCTCTCAACTTCTCACTGCACTCTATCCCCTCCTCCTTGATCTGCCAAGCTTGATACCTTGTGTTCTGTGCTTGCTTTACATAATTGTACTTTTGTGATATTTTTATATTTATATTGTATTTTATTATGTACTATGCTGTCCATCCCGACTCTGTATGCCTGTACTGTATTTTGTTGCATTATTTATGGTGCTGTGGACACCTTGTGGCACCTTTTAAATAAACAATAATAATAATAGCAGAGAACTCTGAATGCTCTATATGGCAAGTAATACATTTAGAGAAAGAGCTGATTACAAGAAAATAGTTTTATTCCATAAAACACCACATATACCTAATTAAAATGATTAAAAAACAAACATAAATCGATCAACATCAACAAATAACCAGTTAACACTAAAATCTTATAGCATGCTATTTATAGTTGATATAAGTGGTAATGGGAATTCCACAACAATATATAGAGAAAGAGTAGCGCTCTGGAGATTTATATATCTGACCGATATTCAAGAGGATCCTAATCAAATATTAACTAATTAGATTAGGTTGCTCTGCATATCCAAAACATAGTGATCGAAATTGAGGCCACTGGGCTCTCCTAAAATCAGACTTTTATGCAATTGAATATTAGCACATATGAGGGGTCCTTCACTAGACCTTTAATATATGCAGCAAACTGCTCCGGACCTAGAATATATATGACAGAAATGAATAGGGACTGTTTGATGTAACAGCCTATAGATAATGGTGCCGACAGACAGGCTTGCTTTATTGCCAATCCGCAAATAGGTCAGATTGTAACAAAATTCAATAGTGTAAGTTTACAGTAGGAAGTGATTGTGCAGACTAATCTCCACAATAAGAAGAATGAGAGCACACATAAAGAGAGATCTCACCCAAGCAGCCATCGGTCCACGATAATAATAATACACTAGGATGCAGCATCTGAATGCCCCTTTTGAGAGCATGGATGTCAGTGACTGACAGCAGAGAAAGACCTGTGGGGTTTTCAGTGCAGCTAAGCTTCCTGTCTTGATGTAGAGCCGTCTTACAGTGTCTCATCTGTATAGAAACAACACCCTCCCCAGTCCCCTTAGTGATTGAATGATCTGGATTGATAGACAGGGGAATAAGTCAATAGCCTTACTAAAAGGAATCCAGTGAATAGAAATTTCTGCATTGTGGAGGATGTACACAGAAACAGGAGGAAGAGGGGGAAAGAGACAGAAGGAGAAGGAGGTGTGACAGACAGGAGGAGGAGAGAAAGTGAGGGATGAAGATGGAAAAGAGCTGTGACAAAAAGCAGATAGAGGAATAAAGGGTATGTGAAAAGTTATAGGATGCAAGGAATCTGCTTAGGAGGAGCTGGGGTGAGTATATTGTACATAATAAGGGGATTGGGGGAATGAGGTGCTGGGGTGAATATAGTGTATATAATGAAGGCATTGGGGGGAGTGTGAAAGAGCTGGGGTGAATATAGTGCAAATAATGAGGGGACTGGGGGAATGAGGAGGAGCTGGAGTGAGTATATTGTATATAACAGTGCTCGAAGTTGGCCGGTATGTGGCAGTATGGCATACCGGCACTTCTAAAGCACTTCTAAAGCACTGACTGTGAGACAGCTCTGAGTAAGAATACAGCTACTCATAGAATTTTAAGAGAATTTTAAGATTCTATGAGCGGCTGTATATTTACTCAGTGCGGTCTCACAGAGGATACTCTCAGACTTCAATGCGCCGCCCATTGACAGAGCTGGCTGCAGCTGTGGTTAGTAGACACAAGCGTGACCTAAGGTCACGTAAGCATCTTTAGACTGCAGAGCGCGCGCCGCAGAGGAGAGAGCTGGAAGACACAGGAAAGATAAGCTTATTAGAGTTGGTTTAAAAAGTAGCTTGGGAATGGGTCTTTGGAATGAGGGAGTGGGAAGTTTGACATTAAAAAGGGCAATAGGGCTGAATGGACACATATAAAGGGGTAATAATTATGGATGGACACAGAAGGAGGAGCAATAAGGCTGGGTGAAAACAACTAAGGTGGAGAGCAATAAGGCTGGCTGGACAAAGGAGGGGCTATAAGACTGGCTGGACACAGAGGGGGCAATAAGACTGGGTAAACTGAAGGAGTGTGCAATAAGGCTGACTGCACACAAAGTGGGGGGTAATAGGGCTGTCTGGACACAAGAGGGGCAATAAGTCTGGGCAAACTGAAGGGGGGACAATATGGCTGGGTGGTCACTCATAAAGAGGATCTATTAGACTGGCTGAACATAAAGAGGGGGCAATAAGACTGTTTGGACAAACAAGGAGAGGACAATAATGCTGACTGGACAGAAAGAGGGGGCAAGAAGTCTGACTGGGCACACAAAAGGAGGGGTAATAAGGAGGGGACAACAAGGCTGACTGGACACAAATAAAGAGGGGGGCAATATGACTGACTGGACCCAGGAGTAGGGGCAATAAGGCTGGGTGGACACATAAAGAAGGAGCTATAAGACTGACTGGACACAATGAGGGGGATATAAGACTGTTTGGACAAACAGAAGGTAAGGACAACAAGGCTGACTGGACACATATAAAGAGGGGGCAGTAAGACTGGCTGTACACAAAAGAAGGGGGCAATAAGGTTGGCTGGACACACAAAATTAGGGGCAATAATGCTGGATGGACAAACAAACGAAGAAGGAGGGGACAATAAGGGTTACTGGACACAAATAAAGAGGGGGGAAATATGGCTGACTGGACCCAGGAGTAGGGGCAGTAAGGCTGGGTGAACACACATAAAGAAGGGGCTATAAGACTAACTGGACATAAAGAGGGGGCAATAAGACTGTTTGAACAAACAGAAGGTGGGGACAGCAAGGTTGACTGGACACAGATAAAGAGGGGGCAATAAGGCTGGCTGGACACAGAAGGAGGGGCAATAAGACTGGATTGGACACTCATAAAGAGGGGGCTATAAGACTGACTGGACAAAGAGGGGACAATAAGACTGGCTGACCACAAAAAAGGAAGGAACAATAAGGCTGGTTCGACACACAGAAGGAAGGTGCAATAAGGCTGACTGGGCACACAAAAGGAGGGGCAATAAGATTGGTTGGACAAACAGAAGGAGGGGACAATAAGGCTCGTCCTCCCCTAGAAACGGCCCTGTGATGGAGCTATTATTGTTTTTCCCTAGCGGTAACCAGATCATTTAATTAAACATGAAGCGTTCAGTATAGAAATCACAATGTGATTACTAATTGTTGACCTGTTTACTTTGCCAAACTCAAGACACATCTGGTGCTGAAATTTCAATACCCCCACTTTCCAAATCCACTTTAAGCACTGGTATATAATGTAGGGATTGGGGGAGTGTGGAGGAGCTGGGGTGAATAAAGTATATATAATAAGGGGATTAGGAGATTGAGGAGGAGCTGAAGCAAATATAGTGTATATAATGAGGGAATTAGGGGAGTGAGTAGGAGCTGGGGTAAATGTAGTGTATATAATGAGGGGATTGGGGGAGTTAGGAAGAGCAGGGGTGAATATAGTGTATATAATGAAAGGATTGGAGGAGTGAGCAGGAGCTGGTTTGCATATAATATATATAATGAGGGGATTGGGGAAGTGAGGAGGAGCTGGGATGAATATAGTGTATTTAGTGAGGGGATTGGGGGAGTGAGGAGAAGCTGGGGTGAATATTTTGTATAAAATGAGGAGGTTGGACGAGTTAGGAGGAGCTGAGTTTATATAGGCGCATATAGCTTATTTATCATGCCTAACATTTTTGGATAATGGATTTATACTTGGCTTGCTGTATTGTTGTCTCTGCATTAAGCATCATTTACATGGTCTGTTCATCATACAATCAATATGTGGTTTATATCATTTTGGATCAGCTGAGCTATTACTATTTTTTAATTTGTATTTATTGCTCATTTTGGCATTTGGCACTATTGCACTTTAAGATTTCATTGAGTAGTCTCATATTGTGGTGTTATGTCTCCACTTAATAAAAGTATTGAACTTATTTTTTGTTTGCTAGATTCCCTTATTTTTCTTTCATTATCCTTTTCTGTCCTGCACCTGTCATTGATTACCTTTGGATGTCAATAGATGCACCCTCACTTGTATATATAAATGTACATTTTTAATCAGAGTTCCTGCTATGAAGTGTGTGTGAGTGTGTGACAGATAGTGTGTGTAAGGTGCCAGTAAATAAGGTTCCATAGATTCACTGATGTATAAATTAAATGGAATAAATAATAAATAAAAGTAATGCATAATATTTAAAAGGTATCTGAATAAATTGTTAAAGAAAAACATAAGGACTGAACAGTTTCATTTGATTTGTCAAATACTCCAAAATAGTTAAGGAAATATCACAAAACCTTATTTTAACCAATAACAGGTATCAATGGGCTATATATTTTAATTGATAATGTGAAGATTAAATATTAATGGATATTAATGGATATGGGGAAGTTAATTATTTTCATGTGGTAAATTATTATGATTTATCATGTAAATGATATTAAGGAGAGAGTTAATTACTGATGATGAAGGTGAAATGATCCAACAGCAAAATGATCTTTGTATTATTAGGATGCTGACAAGGCTCGCAAGGATGCAATCGGTATTGTATGGTGTTAATTAAAGTGGTAGAGTGTATAGTAAGTATTGTGTGGCAGTTAGTAGGATGTGGTGTGTATTGTAGGTTGGTCACTAGTTTGTAGTGTGTATTTTGTGGCAGTTGTTAGTATGCAGTTTCGTTTGAACTGCTACTCGGATGCAGCCCCAAAAATATGATTGTACCTGGTCTCAGAATTTCTGTTGCTGGCCCTGAGGCCCATCAACAGTTGAGTGACTGCCTGGAAGAAAGAGAACTGCTGGCAGCAGATAGCAGCAATAATCAGGAGCAGCAAATAGGTAAGTGCCATTACACACAAAATGTGAAATATGTAAACTCATAATGTAAATATCAAAATAAAGGATCTTATAAGAGGTGCACCACAAAATCACTGCTGCAGCAAGATGAAAACTGGGAGGAAAACCACTCACCTCCCTGATACAAAATATATATCCCAAAGGAATAAAATAGTTTAATTATTACAAAATCGCCAAAAATCACCTTTCAGCCGCGCTGTGATATTCTATGTCAATAAATAGTTTTTCAAAAGCAAGTCAGTCCTTCTTGATCTTGTAAGTCTTTGTGTATGTGATCTTTTTCCTTTCAATCCTCCCTCGTATGTTTACATGTGGGAAAAAATCAATGAAAAAAAGTTCATAGCGCAATACTGTTTCACTTCTTGAAAGATTGTTTAGGGTAAGTATTTCACTCACTTTGTTGATCTCTTGTCTCAATGCAGTACACAATCTTTTCCACCTTTTCCTCCTTCCTATGAAACTCTCTTCCTCTATGTCACATAGACGATTTTATGAAAAACAGCAAATAAAAAACTATCATGTGCAGACTGTTTCTCTGTTCTCAAGAATCACAAGGTGATATACACTAACATCAACAATACTTGTACAGTAAGCCTCTCATATCAAAATAATCTTCCAGTTCCCACTGATAGAAGATCCGTTCTCCGTACTCAGAAGATAAAACATAAACCCAAATTGTGCAATAATTTCAAACTACATACATATAAAACATAGTTTCAATATGCACTCACATGGTACATCTCTTGGTATTGTGCAGACAATCTGAAATCTCTCAAGCGCTCCTATCCTGGGATCGCCAGGGCCTGTCTCCACACAGATAGATTTGCTCCTCACGTGTTCCAAAGTCTCAATAATATGTAAGAGAGGATACAAGAAAGAGATTGTGCAGTAATCAAGACTACCCAGTCCCCCGAAGAAAATAGGTTTGGGAATACAGACTCACACACTCCTCCTCTTGGAAAACATGCCTCTCATGATAAGATTTTCATTAGGTGATGTTCCCGTTATCCGACGGAACACAACCAATTCCCGTAGTTCTTTCTCCTCCAACCAGTTAAATATACTTAAAAATTCACCAGTCTCATTGAAGATATTTTAATATAAAAAATTTTATTAAAATACAAAAAAATAAAAACAATACTGTAACATGCAGGGTGCGTATACCCGTACGATCACAACAGGCTAATTTGGATCTTCTATGGCCTCTCCAGGACCCGGGTATCTCGGAGGGGCTTTCTATCAAAGTTCAACAAAAAAGTCTTATTACCAGATCACTACCATATATTCGCTTCCCCGCTGTTTCTGTCCACCAACGCGTTTCAACAACTAAATGTCTTTCTCAAGGTGTGCGGCTCTAAGGTAGATGTGACATCATCATCCCGAATCATCCTGAATTCCAAAATGCCAAAATAATGCCCTGGCAGAGAACAAAGCCTGACTGCCAGCTGGTCCTACAAACAAAAAATCATCTAGCTAATGGGCAATAAATTTATGTTGTGTCCCAATTTCAAGACACCAATGCAAGAATGTACTGTTTTTCAAACAACGCACAAGAGATGGAACAACCCATTGGCTAATATCTATCAACAAAGAAACCTTGAGATTACTTAAATTCCATAAAAATAAATGAGTCTGGGTGTAATGGCAACTAACGAAATGCAGACTCAATATCAAGTTTTGCCTTAAGGGCACCTTTGCCGCAGGAACGAACCATCCCCAGTGCATGTTCAAACAACTGATACGAAACTTAACACGCCGCAAGATCAATTGCGTCATTAACGGAGGAACCTTCAGGATAAGAGAAATGTTTTAATAACTGAAACTTGCAAGGAGTCTTCTTTGGAACAACCTCAACTGGAGAGATCGTTAGACCTTCGATTGGAGGCTCCAAAAAAGGGTCGACATCCTATCTAATTCAACTTCCCGTAGAACTTTTTCCAGAACAATATGTGGCAACTGGCGAGCAGATTTCAAATTCTGCTGACAACCAGTAGACACAGAACCCTGAATAGGAAGTTTAAAACCATGCTAAAAACCTTTAGTCAACAAAACAGCATCTGAACGATTCACATAAACATTAAGCCATTTCCTCATCGCCTCCAATCTAACAGGCATTGCTGCCTTGCGGAGTATTCTTGGGGCCTGTCCCTGATCGGAAACCTGCGCTGGTGATGGATTTGCAATCTTTTGCAGAATGTGACCCCTCACACTTAGTACACATGTGTTTGTACCTGCAAGATGCTTCTCTAGTGCACTGGGAGTTATTATATGCAAAGCAGTTGCCTTTGCTGGTGCTGGCAGAAAACTACTTTGTTTGCTGCCCATGTTTTCAAAAGGAAGAGGAATCAGCCCCCATCTTCACATTTGTGATACAGAGCCATATCGTCAGATGACTGTCGAAATAGTCTATATTTTTTTTTAACCTTCCTGATTCTTCCAAAAATGCTCATTGTAGGAACACCACATGACCTGTTGTCATAAAGATCAAGAATGGGGTGTAAATACCTCATAATCCCCATGTACTCTGAAGAGCGGGTCTCCAAATAACATGTGGCAAATGTACTAAAACCTTCAACCCAATTTGAAAATGTCATATGAATCTTCCTTGATACCCCCTTTTGGTTTAGCTGCAGCTGAAGCTTACTTCCCTGTTTGAGTAATCTCAAACATGTCCACATAACGACCCCGTTTTATGCACTCCCTCATGGACTGCTAAACATCCAATGTTACAGCAGTGTTGTCACATAAAATAGGGGGTGGGCCTATTTTAGGTGAAGCCTTTGTACCCTACTTACTCTTTTTTGAAGAACCGCCCTTCCCTACCTTATCTTGCAGAGTTTTTTTTAGTAATTTCATAATATTAGCATTGCGTATCTGAGACGCTGAGGACTCAACACTGGAGCTGACACTACCACTGGTTGATTCCTCTCCCACAGAATGGTTAGAAACCACCTCCTTGCCTTTGTCGCCAATGTCTTCCGCCCCTGCCATTAATCCGTGGCTCCAAGTCTCCAGAAGTTCCTGGTGTTGGATCAGCAGACACCTCAACTGAATCTTGACCACCTCCAACTTAATCTGAAACAGTTTCTGAAATACGCACAATGTTAGCTACTGCCTGAGACTGTTCAACATTTTCCCAAGGCCTTTCTACCTGCCCCCCCTCAACAACATCCTGACCTTGCAGACCCACCTGTGATTGTCCAGACATAAAAGGATACGGCATTTGGCCAAAACCAACCATACCTGTTGCCCCCATCTGAGCTACAGGGGGGGTTATAACCCGAGAATGAGCTGAAACAACAGAAGGAGGACGAATAGTGACATTATGTACCAGAATAACTGGAACCGTAGTATCAGGAATGATCTCATTGCTAACTGACGATAAGTTGTCACCCTCATCCAAGTCTTAAGTCATGCCGCGTTGTTGCACACCTGACACATCCACGCAGGGGTCAACCACACTCAATGCCTGTACCCCTACTCCAGATCCTCGAGATGTTGTGCTCTCCTCCTCAATGGATAACCCGCTTGCTGCGGAATCCCCATATCAAAACCCCTTTTCTCACAGCAGGAAACACTAAATCACTCCCATACCCAACAGACACACTTGTATGCCTCTGTCCATAGTCTCTTGCCAAGGATCTATGACCAGCATCCATGTCCTCCCCAACATCACTCATCTCAATATGCCCCAAGTTAGGCATATTGTGCATGCCTGGGCAATACATTGCGATGCTCTGCCCCGAAGATTGGCTCACCGCTGCCATGCCTCGCTCCAT
>WWET01002375.1:140860-173972 GCA_011038615.1 Limnodynastes dumerilii
GTTCCTGCTTAACATCTTGTATGCCTACTGTTTTCTTGTTGTGCAAGGGTTCCGGCAGAGTCATTGTTGTGTCTGGGTTCCTGGTTACGAGTCGGTTCCAGTGCAGGCACCTTCGCTGCAGTAACCCTTGAGGGCTATCGCCGGGTGCCGCGACCTACCAGACCAGCAGCCCAGACTATCCTCACCATCAGAGGCTCTAGCGAAGACCTGGTGCTGGTACAGACTTTTGTCAAAAATTTGAAGAATTTGAAGAATTATGAATTAATTGTATGAACTAATTGTATGAAATGAAAAGAATTAAGAATAATTTTTATTGGTTTGGATGTTAGAGCAGTATGTTAAATGTAGATCTTTTTAGACTGAAATGCTTTTTTCAGTCCAATATATATCTAGACTTCAGCCCTTTCTCTCAAACATGGCAAGCACAAGTCAGAAACAGAAATCTTTTTCACTTGATTACTGAAAGTCCCCTTCTCTGGTTTATCTAACTGTGGTGTGGTTTACCGGTATAATCTTGTGGCAGTTGAATGGCAACTTCCAGCAATTACCAACAGTATCCATTCTCGAGAACGAGACTCTTTGCGACTTCTGGAATCACAAAGTATTTCCCATCGACAGGAAAGCCCTTTATCCTAATCCTAATCTTAACCCCCCCCAACACTAACTCTCTGTTTCCCGAATCTTAACCCTAACCATCCACCTCAGTCCTAACCTTAACCTTCCCCTTCTTGAACACTAACTCTAACCTTTCCCTTGTTTAAGCCCTAACCCTAACCCTCCATTCTTGAGGCCTAACCCTAACCTCAGTGCGTCACAGCTGCTGCAGCCATTTTTTTATGGGAGCAGGTCAAAATAGGTACCCATTCCCAATAGAAAGTTTATTTTTGCTGAAAATGATAACAATAATACAATCGCAATTCAGCTGGTGGATGTATTATCAAAATACAATCCGGCCGGAGCCTCCTGAGTCTGGACCGGATTCTCACTTCCGAAATTTTCTTCATACGAGCGTATTTATAAGTGCCAAGCTACTACGCATGCGTAGTAACTCTTATGCGCTATCTACATAACCATTATGTTAGATAGATTGCATACATGTGGTCTTTAAAGACCGCATTTACGCAATTTACGTAACGCAATGGTTACATAGATAGCGTAAAAGAGTTACTACGCATGAGTAGTAGCTCGGCACTTATAACTACGCTCGTATGAAGAAAATTTCGGAAGTGAGAATCCGTTCCTCTATTTTTTACCCTGTTGCATTCTTAATGTTTCTCTATTTCTGCTCTCTATTGTATCTGCTGTCTCCTACATAATATCTTAAAAAATTCACACTTTTGTCAACAGATCCCTTGGCCACTTCCTGTTCCTTACGTCTTATATTTAGTTTTCCACACACCATCTACTCTGCCATTGACCTCAGCTTCATACCTGCCCTTAAAACAAATTCTAAAATGTAAAAAATGCACATCCTGTGTTCAGAAAAACCTCAAGACAATAATGGATCTCTTCCAACCTATTCATAGCAAACCTAAATCTGCTTCTGGATTTGCACTAGGGTGCTGTATTTTGCACACGTTGGCATAATCATCAAGTGGTAAATATTCTAAAGTTTCTCCAGTTACAAGAACATAAATATTTGGTATGTATAATGAAAATGTTGTTAATGCTTTGTGCTAGGATTTACTGTTAACTAACAAAGCAGATGTACCAAATATATGGTCATATATAGTATATAGTGTATACAGGGCCGGACCTAGCTATAGGCAGTATAGGCGAGTCGCCTATAGCGGCATCTTGGCAAGGGGGGGTCACCCCAGGGCAGAGAAGGAAACACAACATATCTGTAGCAGCTCCTCCCCCTTGTAAAGTGTGGATCTTAAGTCAGCTGATTGCACATTGCTCATTGGCACCATCGTGCCTCCACTGTGACTCTCTAATAGCAGAGTTGATTTTCTGCTAGGGGGAACCAACCAAATCTTGCCTAGGGCACCAAATTGGCTAGGGCCGGCCCTGAGTGTATAGTATAAAGAGGGGTGGGTCACCGCTGAGAAAAGGGCCATTCTCTCTTTTTGAAAGGGCCATTCTCTCCCAGCCAGTTCAAAAAAGGAATTGGGAAAAATAATCAAAATATACTTGGCTAGTCAAGAAAGATGCTGATTCTAAGACAATATTTGGTATATATTAGGTAATATCTGCTTTGAATTATGCAAAGGCAAAGCAATCAATCTCGGTCAGATTGATGACGCTGATCCGAAAGGTGAGTATAAATCTATTCCCAACCCTTACCCTAACTCTAATCCTCCCCTCCCCTTCCATTACCCTAACCCTTCCCTTCCATTACTATAACCCTAACCCTCCCTTCCCCACAGCTTAACCCTAAGACTCCCCTCCCTGCAGCCTAACCCTAAGACTTCCCTCCCTGCATCCTGACCCTAAAAATCCCTATAGATTGTTGCACATCTGTGGTGGTGTGACGGGTCCGTCTGTCTTGGTTTTCTGAGGAATGAATGGGTTAGTATACTGATCCCATTCATAAAAGTTTTTCCAAAAGTAGCTTTCGGCTGTGTCTATTTCCAAAATAGCATTTTCTTACCCGCGACTTCCACCGAGTCTAAAGCAACATGCTTACCGGATTTAGTTAGACTGTAAACACTTCATTAGCACAATCATTAGCAACATTTAGTCAGATGATTGTTAAGCAACATAAAATGTTGTGGCATCTTGATTTAGTTTAAATCATGTGTTCAGGTCTGCATTAGGTTTATTTAGGGGAATACATTTCCAGTGGGCTGCATTAGTTCACTACTTCCCCACCTCTAAAAAATTTGTGGTATCACACTATGAAATTACAAATAAAGAAAACAAAATCATGGCAATATGCAGCAATAATCATCCTCTGTTATATACTGTTATTTATCTTCTCAAGAAGATATGATTTAAAAAATATCCCTATGACACATACATGCATCTTTTCTGTTTTATTCACCTACGTTTCTTTTTTCTGGTACTCTTTAAATATGAGTCAGAAGTGGTCTTTGAGGGACTGAATACATTAGTAATACAGATGCTGAATGTGTACTATAATGTCCTTCACTTATCAGCTAAGCTATTTGACTAACAGAATTGTCAAGATAGGTTTACTGACAAATAGACTTACTGTCAGGGACTTATATACTAGATAGATAGATAGATAGATAGATAGATAGATAGATAGATAGATAGATAGATAGATGTGTGCAGTATATGTAGACTTTATTGTGTCAAATTTGAGACAAGAGCACAAAATATTAAGACATTTAAATGCAATTTAATTTCACTGTTGTCTGAGTCCCTTTTCGCCTACAGTCTTCATAGTTTTCTAACAAGACAGCATTGCTTTCATTACCTATATTATATGTCACTAAATATTTCAGTTTTAATATGCTACTGCCTGACATTTTATGATAAAGTCTGTGTAGGAATATAACGTTATTATATATACAACTTTAATATATATTTTTTTTTTCTGACACTTGCTATTTAGAATTCAAGGTCAGTATTCGCTAAACTTTTCTACTACTGCAAATATAAGTTAAGTCAACTGAAATTGTTTCCTGTTTTGCATTTTAGCAAATGTTATTTTTATTTATTGTACTGTTTACATTTGTATTACTAATGCATTATGAATGTTCAAAACGATTCAGCTTTTCCCTGCAATGCCATAATAAATATATCAGGAAACAATGGAAAGTCACCTTACATGTCTAAATATGGCAACTGTTATCTCTGAAAAGTCCCAGAGTGAATTGGTCCAGCTGTCATGGGTAGTTTAACTCACTGTACCTGTATGCTTATTTTTCTATCTTATACTTAGATTGTATTCATAACAATGCTAGTCTGCAATTCTTTCTGCACTTCAGATCTTTATTAAGTACCTAGGGAGTTGACTTTTAGATCTCACTGTGGACTTTCGGTATAAGTTTGTAATTAGTCTTTCAAGTATGTAATTATATATTGTCATATTTCAAAGAATTGATTGTTTAACCCTCAGCATTGAGCATTCTTAAGTCATTTATAACTATTTCTTTTAAAACACAGACCATGTTGCGATGTGAGGGGTTAAAATAAATTTTATTTGCATGTAGGGAACATAATGACAGATTCTGCTTTTTCACACAAATATTAAACAGCTTTATGTTTTTATGCTGTTACCAACATCTTCTCTCAGTTACTGTAACTCACATTTGCTCTATTTTGTGGGATCTTCCAATTCTGAATCCACCCTAAATTTTCTTAAACTGGACCTTTTTTAGTTTGTTATAATGCTTGCATCTAAGGATATCAGGTTTGCAATGGTTACTCAGACAGCACGACACAAAATTTTAAAGTTTGTTGCTTCCTTTTGTGTCTGTTCAATAGGGAACATTTAGGGTCTTGTATTTTTTTCCAATCAACTACAAAATAGATTATTTTGAGTGCAATTCTATAAAATAAATAAAAATGTCTAAGAATACATCAGTAGGTACATCCTGCATTTAAAGTTAAAAATATATTACTAAATGGAAATGGCAAATTATTAGTAAATTATTTTCAAAAGGCAACGTCTAACCTTTTATTGAGTTAAAAATATTACTAGCATTGAAGTAAGCAAGAGTGTACCCATGCACAGGTATGGATGTAATTCAACCATAGCAACCAGAACTAAAATATGAGGTTGTTTAAAGTAATCAACCTTTTCCAAGTTGCTCTGCAGCATTGGACTACTAGACTATATAGAGGATGAGCTGCCAAATCTAATGAGTTACTATGAACATAAAAGATTGGTGATTGCAAAATTATTCAACCACTATAGTGTCTCAACTTTGATAATATAAAATATATTATTTCAAATGAACTGTCTATGTAATTCTTCGCCAGTATTCAAACTGCAACGGTGCACTTGGAATTTTCACGCTTGTACCATTCATGAAAATCTTTGGTGTTCCTTATTCATATATATTGTTGATGATTATGTATGTGTTTGTATTTGTGTGATTACATTGTTTGTGGAAGGGTTCTGGGCAATTAGGGGGATGTTAAGGTTAGAAGAATGGATTTAAATAGTAACACACTCTGCTCTGATGCAATGCAAATGATACATAGTACTGGCCCACATTAAGGAGAATGTGCCAAGGAACCTACAGTATACTGATTGCCATGAAAAATCTTGTTGTCCATAGTGGTTGTGGCTTAGTAAATATAGATAATTACATTTTTGTGCGGTGAAAGCTGATTTCATATGAAAATGGTCATAATCAATGAAGAACTAGGTTATCTATGGTTCGTAAATAACCCCTAACAGAGTTGTATGTATTTATTATATGTTTTGTGGTCAAAACCAATGCAAATGCATTCATGTTCTCAGTTATGTATATCATTAAGGAAGTCAGTTCAGTTTCCATGTGTGGAGGGCGTCATCATCATTAATAGCCTCATCATTACTTACAGGGGTCAAGCATATGCAAATACATACAACTTAAGCTGTCACAACTGCATAGAATGCAAATCCATACATCTTAAGCTGTCACAACTGCACAGGAGGCAAATCCATATACCTTAAGCTGCCACCATAGCATATTTTAATTGCATAATTCTGTAAACTTTGTTGTGTCTGACCAAGCTGTACTATTCTCAATACCACCCTTAACCACTACTTCATTGTCAACATATATTAGCACTGAATCATTTTGATGATGATTAACCCAGGCACATTTTATATGGTTTAGAGATGTAAGGAACAGTCTAGTGTATTGTTAGGCAGCGATTTGGGTTATACATCAAATAAATGATTAAAGAAAGACTGCTGTGTTAAATGTTAAGTGTCTAAAATAAATACATTTCTGTGCCTTGCCATATGGATCGTTAACAAATTTGGTGCTTGAAAATGAAATATTCTATAACGCAAATACTTTTTCATGTATTGGAGTAAGCAGAGTGAACTAATTTTTTCATTGTATTGAACGTGTGACATGAGTAATAGCTACATAATCAGACATTTATGAGGATATGGAAGTGGAGACAAACGTGTTTTTCTGTACTAAATTAGTCTCATAAAATTGTATTTTGTTCCATTCTGAAATAATGAAAATAAGCATCAGCTCAACTGTTTAGAATCCATCAAACTTGGACAACATTTATATTAAAGATTCACAAAATATATATACTTTATTTTTGTCAGTTTTACAAGTTTTTTTGTTGGATTCATTTATTAAGAAGGTTAGGTTTCCTTCCATTAAAAGTGACGTGTTTAAGTATAAAATTATAAAATTATTATTATTTATTATTATTATTTAGTATAGAGATCAGTTCCATATAAATTGTTGTTTTTGTTGATGCTGAAATGTCATTAACGTTAAATATTGAAATAGATATTTTAAGCATTTGGAATTTTTATATAGATATTTTTAAAATATCTAATATCTTATATCATTTGCACCCAATGTCTCAACAGGAAAAATGCTCAAGTATAAATATTTAACTCACATATTGCCAAATGTTATGTAAGGAAAGTTACATATATAGCATTGTTATATATTATTTAGATGATTTAGATAATTTAGCATGTATTTATTTATTTATAAAGCAATACCTGAATTTTCCCCCTGGTCAGTTTTATCTTGGAATTTCAAGCTGCTATTAATGATGAATAACACTGAAAAGTGTCATATAATACCCTGACAGCCCCAGTCACATGGCACACAATGTAGTGAGCAGTAGTTTTAAAATACCCATATTACCATTGCATTCCATTGGGCATTAGCACATTCCTTTATTCCTTGTTTTCCATCTGCCATCACATAACATGCTGTGAGATGTGAGTTTGTGTCTATGTAGCTGATTATCTTTGTATATGACATCTATACTGTGGAACCATCAGAAACAGGACAAATAAATTAAAGGCAGCAGGTTATATATTTGCTTAAATGGTACATAGCATGCATTTGAAGGGATTGTGGATTTAAGTTAGTTGCTTAATTGTAAGTTGTGAACATAAAACTATCATTTGTGAAAATAATACACATTCCTATGTAACTATTGATTCATACATCCAGTATAAGCATTATAGTTACTGTGTTGGCTTCATTTACTACAAATGTCAAAAGGTCCAATTCTCTATAGTGCTTTTTTCTGTACCAGATAATTTTAGTGTATAAGGTCGTTTATTCCAAGCATCATAGTATTAAATTAAAAAAGGCATTGCTAACACACAAACTATGTTTTGTTGACTGTAAGACTGCATTATTGTATAAAGTGCTTAGGTCAACCTACTTTTTGAAATCTGCTCTGAAAGATAATGTTGACAGTGAGCCACAGAGGTAGATCACTAAACAGTATTAGCATTTAGAACTTGTTAATACCATTGCAGGTCATTGACTAATGCCATTTTATAATCCTTCTGCTGAGTTTAGCAGAGATCAGTAAATGATCTTTATTGAAACTTAACCTTTAGAAAAAGTTGAAAATCTTTCACAAACCATATTGCTATTGTACCTGCTTCATTACCTCATATAATGGATATTTCACAGGCCGTGTGGCAATTAGTTTTTAAACATCCTAGCTTTGATATCAGTCTAATTGACCAAAAACAGACTATAACAACATTTTCAGCTTTGGTAATAATGGAAGCTTGCAGAACATTCTACCTGGACATAAAAGAAAGAAAGCATTTTTAAACAACATATAGATTAACTTTATAAAGTTAAATGTCTATATTAATGACTATGGTGAACCTGGCTTGAAACAACATTGCTCATGGGCAGAATATGAAAATGCACATTTGAGTGAATGGTTCTCTGACTCATTGGACACTTATGACTCCTTAACACCGAACAGGCAGAAAAGGAGAAGGAAAGTGCAGACCAACATAATTGTTTACACACACTGAAAATTGTAAGTAGATAATTAATCACGCACTTCTGTAGCCAGTCCATTATTATTTTAAAAAATCATTTAGTGTCACTGAGTCAAATAGCGAACACAATGGTATATGTGCTAAAGAAAAATCATTGCACATCACTTTTCTTGATTTATAGGAGTAAATGCCAAATAGGCATAAGGGAGAATAAACACCTGGCTGTGCAGGCATGCAGATCAGACATGCAAGGGGGGTTAGCTGTCAGTCAGAGGGTTAGCCAATAGGATTAGGATTGGGGGGTGGGTCTTAGTAAGGTTATATAAGTGCTAGGGGTCTGGGTTTCAGCCTCCTTCTGGTAGTTTCTGCCCTCCCTCCCTTCCCTTGGTTTATTTCTAACTTGAATTTTCTTTCAGTTGGGGCATCAGTTTTGGCGGTAGCAGTGGGGTGGTCAGCAATTTATGGTGCTTGCCTAGTGCATGAAGTAAGGTTCAGGGAAGGCACACCCCTTCGAGATGAAGCAAGGATGCTATGCCGGCTGGCTAGTGTCCCAGTTTGCCTCCTCGATTCCCCGCCGGGGTGCCCAGTATGACAGGGGTGTGTGCTTACGTTGACCATTTCCTCCGGTGCGCCGAGGGCAGGGGGGTTCCTGCCTTCCGTTACGATGCTTCATCTGTTTAGCTGACCCCTCACTGGCTAGTTCCGCCATCTTTCCAAATTCATAGTCTGAATCGTTTACGTTAATAAACTATGCCCCCTATTTTAAATGCCATTCTGTCGTCCTAGTCTTTATTGGGTTGAATGTGTGATGTGTGTGCCCTGTCCAGCCATTGGCCGTTTAAATGCTAAATTGTCATTAGTAAGTTCTGCACAATAATTAAAGGAAGGAGAAAAACTATTGTTACACCAGCACCAGCTATCTTCATTACAGTAGCACACTGTAATTCAAAACTGTGTGCATATAACTATTTATGCTTTTAACGAATGCACATGCTGATTGTTATACTAGAGACATATAAATGTCAATTCTGACCAGCAATATGTGTGAGTGTAGCCAGTAGAGTAAATTTTGGCAAGGTGGAACAATTCATTTATAAAGCTGGCCATACACTGGGACAATTATCAATCCCAGCAGGAGGTATTCCAATAAATGGGACGATTTCTCACCAGGGACTGATAATCTTAGCAGAAGAGGGTAGCACTAGAAAAAAGGGAGCTCTTCAGTTAGCTGATTGGCACAGCATTTCTGATATATTTATTTAGCATTTGAAAAATGTGTCTTGCTTACTAACTACAGCAATTATTTACCCGGAAATTGGATGATCGGGCAAATATTCGCTTTTGTGTATGGGCGTCTTAAGACGCTGGTCTCAGATATTACAATGTTGAAGGACAATTTGATCAATATTGTCCAAGGACTGAATAGGCTATTATAATACAGGTAAGGCTGGTCACTGGTATTCTCTCTGTATTGTGTATTACAGTCACTGGTATACCGGTGTATTACAGTCCCTATAATGTGTATTATAGTCACTGGTGGGCTCCCTGCATTGTGTATTACAACCACTGCGTATGTCTACACTTGCCAATTTATTAATTAAATGAGCTTCCAATTTCCCTAATGTAACTAGATATTTAAATGTATAAATAGAAAAAGAAACATAATAATAATAATAATAATAATAATAATAATAATAATAATAATAATAATTATTCATGTTAGTTGGGGTAACTAACCTTTCTTTTGTCTTAAGTAGGAGAGAACCATTTTTTTTTCTTGATCTGGACAATTTCTTGCACAGCACCTTGTTTCTCAAGTAATCAGTCATCTGCAATAAACTACAAGGCACAAAAGACAGGTGCAGCGCTCCAAGAAAACATTATGTAACACTATTTGTCAGCACATACATAAAAAGGAGGTTTAGGTCACAGTATAGCTATATTGGGTTATGCTCACCTGCCTAGCATAAAGGTACCTCCTGTAGGTGAGTCCCCATCCACTTGCTATATGTGTACTAGGGAGGTCTGTATTAAGACACTCCTGCCATTTGAACAGTGTGCAGCAACCATATTGGGGAGGGATCAAGCTCCCAAAGTAAAACCAGAAACAGTAATAAGAAAACACAAGGCTGCACTTCTAATTCTATATATATATATATATATATATATATATATATATGTGTGAGCAAGTGTATATATAAATGGAAAGGTGCAGCCCAGGACCAAAGTGACCACTGTGTAACTACAAGGAACAAAAGACAGGTCCAGTGCTCCAAACAAACATTATGTAGTTACACAGTGGTCACTTTTGGTCCTTGGCTGCACCTCTTCCATTTATATATATGTGGTGCCCCTGGGGGTTGCTAGAGGAGAGGAGCACATTCTGTTTGACAGTAGTGATGCTGGTCTCACGCCTTTGTGGGACCGTGCAGCTTGCATGGGTCTTGTACTCAGATTGAGTGCATTGGTGGCACTAGGAGTGTTGCTAAGCAACAGTCACCTGGATGGAGCGTGCTATGTAGTGCAAGGGTGTATTTTCTAGAAGAGTCGTCAGGGACAGTGGTGCGTAGGAGATTGCCGTTTGGGAGTGTGTATGTGAGCGGTTGAAGAGTGAACAGGGCGAAGGAAGCATCAGTGGATTGTCTGAGGGGGAAACTGAGGAGAAAGTATTGGTGGATAGCAAGGAAGAGTGTCAGCTGAGGCAGTAAAAGAAAGAGTCGGTGGTGAAGTGACGGAGAGTAACAGCAGAGTTGATGCAGCAGAGTGTCGGTGGTGAGGTGACGGAGAGTAACAGTGAAGTTGTTATCAGCGGAGTGCCGGTGGTTAGGAGACGGAGAGTAATAGCAGAGTCGATGTAGCGGAGTGTCTGTGGTGAGGGGACGGAGAGTAACAGCAGAGTCTGTGCAGTGGAGAGTCGGTGGTGAGGGGATGGAGAGTAACAGCGGAGCCTGTGCAGCGGAGAGTCTGTGATGAGGTGACAGAGAGTAACAGGAAAGTTGGTACAGGGGAGTGTTGGTGGCTAAATTAAGGAGAGTGTCAGCAGAGGAGATACAGGGGAGTGTCGGTAGAGAAACATAGGAGTGAGAGAGAGAAACAACGGGCACTGGAGAGCAGTCTGAGGTGACGCAGCTGAGGCGCCGATTCCCAGAACTCATTTGCTTTATTGTAATTTTTCATAGCCTGAGTGGAGGGGAACTATATTTCCTATAGTCTTAATAATTATTGCAGCTACATGGACTATTTGTTGGGCACAGGGTTTAGAGTATAATATATATTAACTTTAAGATTTGTTCTGTATGTTTTGCATGTACTATTGTATTGTTATGTAATTTATATTTAAAATATTGTGTGAAAGTTATAATTGATATATTGTGATTAAGTGGAGGAGAGTAATAATTGCAATTTTCTACTTATTTATTTGTAGTGGAGAGAGATAGTTCACTGTTACATAGAATTATAGTATTCTACTTGTCGGATCTGAAAGTTCAATATTTCAATTCTGCAATTTACATTTTCTGTTGTTGAATGAAAACAAAATAAGTTGCAAAGTGTTATTTTATTCTATTAACCAAATTTAGTTTTCTGCAAATTTAAAACATTCAGAAAACATTAAAACAAAAATGTATTTAAATTTGAAACACTGGTGTGAAGTTATTCTGAGTTTTCTTATGTTGATTCATCTCTCTGCAATTTGGAAGGAAGATATCGTTCAGGTAATAACAAACCTTTACCTTTTACTAAGGCGGGTATCACATATACACTTGCACACATTTACTATATTTGAATAGGTGTTTTTTGTGTTTTTTTTGTTACTGTTAGTTTACTTTGAGAGCCTGACCCCTCCCCAATATGGCCGCTGCACACTTTTCAAACGTCAGGAGTGTCTTAATGCAGACCTCCTGAGGCACACATATATTATATAATGTTTGTATGGAGCGCCAGACCTGTCTTTTGTTCCTTGTATTTACACAGTGAACACTTTGGTCCCTGGCTGCACCTCTCCATTTATATATACACTTGCACACTTTTTATATACTGTATTTGAATAGAAGTGCGGCCTTGTGTTTTCTTGTAATCTGCAATAAACACTTTTTGTCTTATTTTCCAATAAAAGTGTCAGACTTACCTTATGCATAGATAACCCACTTGACAATTTGAAATAAATATTTGTAGTAAAGTTTGTAATATTCCCTCATATCCAAACACTGTCGTGCATGAGCCAATTAAAAAAAGGGAGCACAGAACATTCCAACCACAGAAATCAGACTTTTTTTTATATTATAGAATGTACTGCAGTGTAAACATTATGGACCGGATTCAGAGATCCGTTTTTTGAAGGTACGCAATTATATGCACGCACGCCACAATGTAACACCCACAAAACTTCACTTGCACGGCCGTGTTGTTGGTGACTTATGCCACCATAAAGCACCCTTATCTATACGTGTGCATTTACGTGCGTATAATACATACGTACGTGCGTATCTAACTAACCACGCCTTCAAATGGTCATTTAAATGCCTCCCGTCACCCACTTTCACGTAACTTTGTCCATATGGATTTCAGCTATGCCCCTCCGCACATATGTCCCCAAGTGCGATTCAGACGTACGTGCCTAATGGACTTCTGTGCGTAAATTCAACGTAAATAGTGTGAATAAAGTTACTACGCATGCGCAGATACTCTGATCATAAAAATACGCACACAACTCCACGTGAAAATGGATCTCTGAATCTGGTCCTATATCTACATCTCAGTTTTTATTGCTCTCTTGCTGAATTATTTGTAGCGTATATGCTATTTATAAACAGTACATGTATAATAACTCTATCCCATATCTGGCAAAAGAAAATAATACAGATGTTCAGCTTTTTCTTCAATTCATTACTGTTTGATTACATTGGTGTATCATCAAAATGAAATCAGACTGGCTTTAATTTCAGTATGACATGCTGTGACTAAAGGACTGCATGTTAGCCCCATGAGACAGCAGCCTCTGTCTAACTACTATACATCAAAGGAGAATTGCATTTCCTATTTCTCCCACTGTGGGATCTTAGATTCTAAAATCTACATATTGCTGCAATCTTTGTTAAATATCAAATAGAAAATGTAAGCAGCTGTTAAAATAATGACATTTAATTCACTATGATATATAAAGTGAACATAACAGTCTGGTAGTGATATATATTTTAAACTTCTGTGATATTTTAGCTTTTTTGTTTTCTTGCTACAGATGAGTAGAACCTGCTACAATAATACAAAACGTGTAAGTGGCAGGAAGACTCATAATGTTTTTCCATTTTAGCTGAAAGTCTCAAAACATTATAGATAAAGGTAGGAGAGAAATAGAGAGAAACTATGGCAATCATACAATCTCATGGTCTAGGGGGCAACTACAGTATTCAATGAGTCACAAGCTTCTTCATGTAAGAAATAGTGCCACTCTCGGGGAAAAAATTTACTAAGCTGCAGCTTTGAAAAAGATGAGATGTTGCTCATAGCAACCAATCAGATTCTAGCTCTCACTTTCCTATTACATCCTATCAAATGTCAGCTAGAATCTGATTGGTTGCTATGGCAGCATCTCCACTTTTCCAAACCCGCAGCTTAGTAAATCCGGCCCTCAGTGTGCACAGTCTGCCCGCCACACATCCTTAAGCTTAAGCCCTGACTTGAGACCCATTCGAGCAGTGTGGCTGAATGGTGCGCCAGGACTTGGTGGGGCACAATGCGCGACTGCACCACTTTAACATCTAGCAATGAACAGTTTTGCCTGGCCCTCCACTGCTAATATTCTGCAGCCATAGGCCAGGCAATGTCTGTACTTTATCTGCAGACACAGAGGACCGGGTCTAGAATTGTGTATGACAGGGTACTTACATATTCAGACTGTGTAAGTGCTCAGTGTGTTCATTCTGTGCATGCACAAAACATGGTGGTTACCCATTATAAATGATTCTGAATTACACAAAGTAACCCATTCTGAAGGCAGGGCGTAATAACATGCCATGTGTATAGGGTGTACGCATGGTGGGTGAGGGGAGCTATTTAAATTATACAGTAAGGAATTGGCAAAAACTGTGAGTTTATCAATTTGGTTTTAATCCTATACATATGTCAATATATGACACAATGATCTTTCTCTCTTTTCCCTGGTATAATTCGTGACACCATGTGGACTAACTTGCTATACTATCCTTGGACCCAAGGAAACTCATTGCTTTTGGATACATTATAATCTTTTTCCATAATAATAGAAAATGGAGAAATATTCTGCTTGTTGTTATGTTACCCAGGTTGACCTGCGGCCCGCTCACGTGACGGCAGCGGGGCGCGAGGTGCGCGGGCGACTACGTGGTGGCGCTGGAGTGACGCTGCGATCTCTAACACTGGGCTGCAGGTACCCAGCAGGTCGCGTTCCCCAGTGATGGCTCCCGCAGTAGCGAGGAGGGTTTAAGAGTCAGGCATAACAGGAGGACTGGACATATCACAAACAAACATGACAGAAATGAACCACACAGAGACCAACACTGACTAACCAATACCAAACAGGACGGGATAACAAATCCAGAATAGAGGAGCAGACTGGAAATGGCCACGACAAGACATGACCAACAACAGGAATTGGATTGTGTCCAGAATACAGACAACAGATTCCAGGAGATGACTGGGATAGGTACTGGGAGAACAGGGCAGGTACAGTGGGGTGAGTACACAAACAAGTAATGGCAGAGGTAATAAGAGCCAGGGTCCCGGGTCTATACACAGGAAACCAGGGAGCAAGGAGATAACAGCAGACCCCAGGGGAGCACAGAGATACAGAACAGAAAAAGAGGAGAAGAACAAAGATAGAACTCTGCAGAATAGAGAGAAATCAGTATAACAGAAAGCCAGCTAGCAGTGAGGGCTATAATCTGACTGCTCAAGCAGCCAGAAGTGAAAGATTTCATGCTACTGCAAATGTTACAGCAGCATGTACCAGTTGTGACATGAAAGTCGAGGAGCATATTTGTGAGTGTTAGTCTCCCAAGGAGGTTCTCACCAGGGCGTGGAGTCTAAGAGCCAGATTTACTAAGCTGCAGGTTTGGAAAAGTGGAGATGTTGCCCATGGCAACCAATCAGATTTTAGCTGACATTCTCTAGTATGTAAAAAGAAAGTAAGAGCTAGAATCTGATCGGTTGCTATAGGCAACATCTCCACTTTTCCAAACCCACCGCTTAGTAAATCTGGCCCTAAACCAGGGTCAGGTTTTCACTAGAGTCTATGATGGTGAGGATAGGCTTCGCTACTGGCACTTGATAGCTTGCTGCCCCCAGTGATGGCCTCCAAGGGGAAGCTCCAGTGCAGGTACCAATACAGGAACCCATACTCACAGGAGTACTGATTGGAACCCTCATACACTGATGTACAAACTGGAACCCTTGCACACAGAGGTACTGGTATACAGCACACAGACTGAAACCCTTGTACACAGTAGTATTGGAATACTGATTGGAACCCTTGTACACAGAAGTACTGGAATGCAGTACACAGGCTGTAACCCTTATGCACAGAAATACTGGCAAACAATATACAGGCAGGAACCCATGCGCTCAGAGCAGCAAGCAAAGAAAGGTTGTAAGGGAGATAGCCAGAGTAGTACAGGGAGGTACCAAGTACCACAGAGATGATACAATAGGGCCCTCAGGTAGCTGACAACATCTGGTAAAACAACAGGTCCCAGGATGGGACTGAGACAGGTAAGCTGACAGATGGAATAGCACACCGCAATACAGGAGTCCGATGGGCTGACTCACGCTTACTAGTACACACTGAGAGATGTAATGCACACTGGTAATAACACACTCACCAGTACACACTGAGACATGGAACACACAGCAGTAAAGCGCAAGGTTAGATGATAAACACCAAGTGGTAACAACAAACAGAAGGAGTACTACAGGTGGACTCCAGTACACTGCAGGATGATAATAGCAGTGTGCACGCACAGGAGAGGAGCAGATAGAATCACTCACCCACCAGGAATGGAAAGTGTGAGATCTAACGCAAACACACACCACTCGATAGAGGGAAGCTGGCTGGAACCTGACCGGGGCTGAAGCCGCCTATGTGAGCAGCAAGCTACTCACGCCATGCGTTTCACACAGGTACAGTGGTAGACAAACAAAGGAACTGAGGGCAAGAGGAAAGCAAGGGGGTAACATAAGGATAAACTGAGGGGTCAAGGCACAATCAGATAAACAGCAGAGCACGATCAAACGGCAGGCAAATTCAGTTAAACCAGACGATATAACCGACAATCAAACTTCCCTGCAAGAGGCTATTTATAGTCTACTCCTCCAATCAGCTGCAGCAATCAGACACACCTCCAGAGTTTATCTCGCAGCTGGGAGAAACCAGGCACATAGAACCCAGACAGGAAACTTCACACGCTGCTAGGTTTACTTCTGCAGCGTGTAATAGTGAGTAGATAAACTTAGTTTGTATTCATGTGTGGACACATTACATGAAGGTTGATCATTCCTTCCCTCCCTTTTCTATCTCTGTACTGAATGGACCAAGTCTATTAATCATTTTTGGATATATGAAGTGTTGTCTTGACTGGCAAGGCATAGAAAGCAGAGGGAAAGTGTGGATATTATATGCAAAAAGCCCAAGAGGCTGAAATTGTGAATATAAATCTAGTAGATATCTTGCATATTATCTACACAAGGATTTGTGTCTCTGTTCTTCTGCCCGTCTATTTATTTATTTATTTATATTTCCACTGTATGGATGGAGAAACTTTTCAAAAAGAAGTAGTTTGAACTAGAAGAAAGAAAACTGAGAAGTGCTTTGGCTTGGAAGTTACTGATGTGTTGAGACATACTTATTGATTGAATATATGCTATAATTTCATTTAATGACTATAATAGGAAAGCATTGACAGAGGAACGGGAGATATCATCCTAATATAGTCTTCTGACTGACTTCTATTCTGTTTCATTTGTATGTATGAGCACTATTATTTTCACTATTTAATTTTGTTGTATTTACAGTAGTTTAGGATTTGTATGTTTTGGATTTCTATGAGGAATATAGGAAAGGAATTTCTCAGCTGACATATTAACAGCAGCACAAAGAGGAAGTGCAAAATGTTACACAAGAGAGCAGCACTACAATAGACATACCTGCTCAAGTGAACTGATTCATTGGATTCTATGTTATCTATGTAATCCATTTTCATTTAATAAAGCTTTAATTCTTCTAACTCTGACAAACAGGTGAAATTGAGTTTAAATTTGCTCTTTCTTTTACCTCAAAGTTAAGAAGCTTTGTTTTATTTCAAAAGTTAAGTCAGCTCAGCAAAGAGATTGAAAAGAGAAAATACAAAATCCAATGACTGAGAATAAGGTTATTCATAAATTTTAGTAATTAAACCAAATGTGTTCTAAGTGCATTGCTAACAAAGCTTAAAGACTCATTTTAGTTGTTTCTTAGAGCAAACCTGTACATTGGCAAAACCCTGTTGAACTACAGACGGAAACAAATTTAATATGGAAACATATGGGCACACAGAAAGGGTTGAAAGGTGATGTTTTGTACAATTGCTGAACTGTGCTCCAATAGCTTGATGTTAGTATAAATTACTGGCCTTTTGGGCCTTTTGTAAGAGGTTTGAGCCCTGTACTTTCCCAGATAACAGGCAAACACAATGTATGCAATGCTGAGTTGTACACAGCATACAAATGATTGCAGGGATCAGGCCTTGCGTTGGGGCTTGAGGCATATTTTGGACCTTATCCAGAACTGCACTTCCACCTATTTTTAAGGTGGAAGAGCAGTTGGAATGTGCAGAACTGGGGCAAGCACAGATAGATGGGTTCACAAACAGAGGCAGGGACTGCACCAGCAAAAATAATATATAATAGTATGCTGAAAAATAAAATGGCGTGCTAACATGAGGTCAAAAAAATTGTTTAAACAGAAAAAAGTGCCTGCTAGGGCACAGAAAGTGAGACCACTTAGTTGCACAGCCAACCAACTTCCATAACCAATTATACACCACTAACAACTATAATAAAATATATACTTTATTCAAATCACAATATTAAAAAGGGCAAAGCCAAAAGACACCCTTTAATAGCGAAAATATTAAGATTTAACACTTCTCCAAGAATAACTTTCTTGAATACACAAATCACAAAGACAATTAATGTCCTAATTTGTTCATAGTATATATCAGTAGGGTAAGCATCAAAATCACCTATGGTATCCTAATATAGTAAAGTGCAAAAAATTGTATCTGTAATCTACTTTACATAAATATAGGGACAGCGATACATAGGGGTGTTGAAACAGAGGTACAGCCGAAAAACCATCATATATTGTTGTATCAGGCATTACACATAAGACACATAAGACACACATATGTCATAAACGGCATAGATGCTGAACAGTGCAGAGATGTTATACATATTATACCCTCAATAGTAACAATGCCAGGCAAATGAGGGGAAAAAAATCCTACTTACAATTCAGGCGGCTGACCCTATCCCGGGCCCCTAATGGCCTCACTGCCATGCTTCACCCATACTTGGGCATCTTTGCAAAGATTTATACACCATCAAATAATGTAATAATATAAACAATTCTATTATCACTAAATAAAATATATTTGGTATTATTTTTCATATTTCAGAGGATTATTTTGAGTTTTTTCGAGATTGTTTATAGTCCTAATATTCTATTTGGAATGTCAGCAGACTGAGCTGCCTTTAGTAGTGGAGGGGTCTAAGACAAAGCCTACTCGTCCTCCCCCTCTTGCTCTAGCCTTGGGAGCCACTATCCATGAGTGACTGTTACTTTGTTATACCCCGTTCAGATTACCACCTAAAAGCCGGGGTTTTCATGAAATTGCCGGGTTTCATGAAAACCCCGGCTTTTTTTGGCAATCTGAACGCAAACCCCGGGTCTCTCTAGCCGGGTCTTAGACCCGGCTAAAAAGAAGGGTTTTTGCCGGCTTTTTCAATAGCCGGCTTTTTGCGTTCAGATTGAGCCAAAAAGCTGGCTATTTTCCCTGCTGCTGGCTTCTAAAAAAAATAAAAAAAATTTAAAAAAAAGCCGGTGCGTTCAGCTCAGTCTGAAAGCACCACTTTGAAATTTTCAAAATTCTGCCCACTGCCTAAAAAGCCGGCTTTTTAGGCAGTGGTACTGTGAACGCGCTATAACTGAAGCTGGCGGACCCTTCTTGAAGTGGGCACAGGTTTAAATGCTCAAGGGGCAGTGCGGTTGTAGTATATAGCATTTGAAAGCCTTGATGTACTGTGTACTGTATACCGTGCTTGTAGGATGCAATCAAACTATTTGGTTTAAGATTCTGCATTTAGACTTTAAAACCAAAGATCTATAATCTGGATCATAATAAACAGGACAAGATATCTATGACCTCCTATGTCTTTATGTTTTAATATGTACTATAACTTGAACATACTGTGTTCTTTATAATTATTCTCTTAAAACATTTTACTGCATGCATTGTCCTGTAATATAAACAAGACACTAACATAGAATGTTCTTTTAAGGAATAAACTGCCCTTTCCTCAAATGAGAAAACCTAAATTTATCAAGAGAGACAAAACACATTATTATAGCCACAGAATAACTGACATGTCATTAAAGTGCTCCTCATTGACTAATTTACAGCTTGATTAATTGCAATAAAAATAGTATCTTAGTCTTTTTTGGTAACTCTGTGGCTACTGTTGACAGAGTTATTACTAAATGAAACAGACAGCTGCGATCACAAGCAAGACCTGCAGGATAACAACAAGCTGTCCAGTGACACGTTATCTGTAACACTTCTAAACTGGAGTTTCTGGGTGGCTCATATAAAGTATATTTGTAATGGTAAAGTTATACGGTTTTTATTTCTGGAAATCTCACTGATTTCAGCAATCTGACATCATGACTTTGAGTCTTACAACTTTATGTGAATAGGTTACATAATACCTTCTAATACAAAAATTGTAGACAGACGAGGTAACATATTGGGTTGAATCCATATCTCCGTCCGTTTGACAAATTCTGAATGCGGGGTGCAGAAGTGGGCATGTTGTAGTAACTGCCACATGATACGTCTTATCCTGATTCATTGCAATCTAGCTCTTACACCTTGGGTATAGAGATTAATTCTTACAGCCAGTGACTGTTGCTGGCTCCTCAAACTGTGCTATAGGAGATACCACCATCAAGCTACTTCTTCAACACCAAGACCACCTACTTTATGGCTGCTGCGTTCCCCTTGTGTTTGTATGGCTCATATTCCCCTGAACTGCTCATTATTGATCAGAGCTGCAGGTAGCTGGTAGAGGTCATAGAATGCTGGGTTCAGCTCAGGACAGCCAGGGAGTGGATTAAAGGTTCTCTCTTATCTTGTTGGTCACAGGAAACAGCAGGTAGTAAGCATTAGGGAGAATCTTCAAGCAGTGATGCTTTATTTTCTCCTGGGTCCTGGCAAGAACCTTTATACACTAGTTGGTGATACTAGTGATCATCCAGAATTTTGGATTGAATACCTCTTGAAATGCAACAGCTCTTTATATACTATTACTGACAAACATGTTGGCAGATGGTAAATCTACCCCCTGCCCTTACAGTAGCTGGTACTGCAAATTCTGAGAAATACATGCACTGCTTAAAATCAGAATGTCATATTTCCTCTTAACTTGTATTCAACAGAATTTAAACTTAACAACATTTACACTAATCTGTAATTTCCCAATTTAGATATTTCCTGAATCTCTCCAAGGTTAATGACCTCCTACTGTGTCTTCAGGCTAAACAAGATATGCTATTCACTCTTAAATGAGGCTTAAGTAGCATGGGATTTCCTTTAGGATATAAAAACACATTTTCTCCAACATAGCATACTGCCATAGAAATCAATGCAGCCCCAATACAAGAATCAGACTGTCTGCAATCATATACAGCAGCACACTTCACCATTAATTGAAATAACTTTATACAATAAATACAGTAATTATTTCTAAGTGATCTAGTCACAGTGACCAAATACAGTGCACAGCAGAAGGTTGTTATGCTGTATGGTATACTTAAAATAATTTTATGAATTGTATGAGCACTTCAGTAACAAATTAAATGCACTAAAATAATATAAATGAATGAATTTCATTTAAAAATAGATGCAATTTTTACTGTATATATGTATTTGACAACAGCATAATATTGCAACAATTTCCAAACATTAGTATTGCCTTTGAAGTCTGAAATTCTAAAGGACAGGTCAGGAATAGGTCGTTTAGTGTCAGCCCCTGGATACATGGCCTTTGGCTGGTGAAATTTTTTGTATGTAAACAGTGCTTCTTTCCGTCTGTGTTTAGCTCTGGATCAGGTGCACTTGCTTGGGCACGCTCTTACTGTACATTTTTCTACATGCCTCCTCATCTTCCCTCCCAAGACACGCCCTGCAGAATGCAAGCCACTGCAGCGTTTCTAAGGGTCTGAATGGGGCTAGATTGTATGCACTTAATTTCTGAGCATGCTCACTACTCAGCTGGTATATGGTCCCCTCTGGCTTTGGTCCAGTATGTCTTTGGTTATTGCAATGGCTTTAATCCAGTTTTCCAAACAGCACAAAGCAGGATTATGCTTTTATAGCTAAATATTTTTAATTTGTATTGAGTATTTCCTTGTTACAGATGTATACAGAGTTAATATTAATTTATTTGATATAGATAATGGTCTACCCTCTAATGAAAGCTAGACATTTTAGGTTCTAAATTCTAATCTGTTTATTTAACCCACTGTCGCTTTTTGATGCTATTGCACTATTGTTTTACTAAACAAGTGGTAGTTCAGCACTGGGCAGCAAAAAGAATAGAGAAGTCAGCTGAATATTGGTACTGTGCACATGCAGTAACAATATTACCGGATCTGAATGTAGCCACCTGATGCTGCGTTCCGTGTGGAAATTAACTTCCCCAACAGGGGCAGAGCCACCAACTATGCATATGAGATACACATGGTGGACAGGGGCAGAGCCACCCACTATGCTTATGAGATACACATGGTGGGTGACGTTAGGCATTTAAATCATACAGTAGGGCCCTTATGTACTATGCTCTTTTACTCTATTATTTCAGTAGATTATCTCTCCTATGTGCTGTAATGTGAATCACTAATTCTGTACGTTAGCCTCTGTTGTGATTTAAAAATAAATCTGAATCAGGCCAGAGTACAACAAAAAAAAAAATGTAGATGTTAATATTGCAAAGAACTTAGTTCACAGAAAAAACTTACCTATTAGGAATTATTCCTGGCCAACTACCTGCTGTGCTGTAAGGCATTGAAATAAAGACATCCCAACCAAGACTCATAATGCCATGTGGTGCAGTGCATTATTATTTTATTACAATGTCATTACTATTTAAGAAGGTGGGGAGGGGTATCTATAACCAGGGCCGCCGCCATCACATGCGGGGCCTGGGACTCAGCCGTGGTGCCCCGCCCCCTATGTGCCGTCGTTGATGATGTCACACAGGGGGTGGACCCGGCAGACACGCTTTAGCAATAGGTCAATGCGCAGGATACCGCCGATAACAGCTGCTACCTGAGCTAGCTAAGTATCGCGGGCCCCCATCAGGTCAGAGCCCAGGACCGCTGTCCCCCCTGATGGCGGCCCTGTCTTTAACTCTTAATCAATTTACTTGTGCAATGTAATCGGGTGGTAAAGAATTTCTACCATCCACAAACTACTATATTTTGACTTTTACAAGTAGTGGATGGACAAATTTTGGGACCATTTTTTATAGTCCCATTTTGAAACCAGGGAAAATGTACCTTGTAAAGTGTTATTATTAAAGTGTTATTATGAAAGTGACGGTTGTGACTGACACAATTTTGCTTTGGTCTCACCAAAAAAGTGTATTTAGATTAATTTTTGTGTTTGCCTTCTAGCTGCTTTTTACGCACAGCTTTTAGGGAATATGTGAGTCATCCAACCTCTTAAATACAGAGTGAACTACATCTGAGTTAAACAAAACAAATTACAGGTAACTAAAGGTCTACACATAACAAGCTAAACACACTTTCCATAACAATCTGTCCAGCCTCTCTGTCCAGAGAGTATTCCACCGCAGAATAAATACAGTAAACTTTGCTATGGAATTGCAGAATATTTCTTGTACAACTGTAGTGTAATTTCTAATATTTTCTGTATTCTGTAAGTGCAGTTAATTCAAATTGATAAAAAAAACAACTATAAGTAACTTTAATATTAAAGTAAGAAAATTTATACAGACTACTAATATTTTGCAAATTTAAACTAACTTCTACAAAGCTAAATAGTTAACTTAAAAATTAATGTTCCCAAACTTCATATTCAACATACATTGGCTTACAGCCTATAATCCAGGTTTGCCGACTATTGAAAGCTTTTCTCTGGGAGAATCTGGAGGGAAGCCATAGATTTCTGTCAGGGTTAATGATGCGATTTATGCAAATTGCATCATTAAGCCCCGTCTCCTGTAAATCATTTGTGAGATCTCTGGTGTTAAAAGGGATGGATGGGGCTTGATGACATCATCAAGCCCCACCCATCCCTAGTAACTCTAGGGATTACTGTTGTGATTGATAAGGGGTCAGGGCTTGCGGGAGATATGCTGGCTCTCCTAGGATACCGGGAGAACTGACCAAATTTTGGTAGTCTCCTGGATATTCTGGGAGAGTCGGCAACCCTGCTATAATCACTGTATTTTATGTTTGTACCTAGTCATACAATACAGTTATTAGTATTCGCATTAGAATATTGGAAAGAATGCCTCTTGTTTTTTGCAGGAGCTCTTGGTAAGGACCAAAATCCATTTTCTATAGCACCATAGGCCAGATCTAAGAAGGTCACCCGACTTTCACAATCTGTATATCATAGGATTTCCGCAAGCGTCAGATGTTCGTACAATAGGATTTCCATATGAGAGGCAGTATCATTCATCCGCATGCCTAATCCCAGCACCTGGGGCAGTGATAGGCATGCAGTTGAAGGTAAGTGGGCAGTGAATTGGATGCAGAGATTTTATGGCAGGGTTCTTATGTACTAGAACACCACCTGTGAGAGGTAAATGAAAGGGGACTTTGTTTACAGACCTCATACAGAAAATGCACAGAAGCCAGGTAAGCAAATGTTTTCATTACCCAATAGCAAGCAATGTTTCTGAATACTACCTTCTCAATAAGCTCATAAATTGCTAACATAAACATAAATCATACAACCAATGCGCTTCTATGTTTCCTTATAGGTTTTATTAGAGGTAAATGAGTCAAAAATACTTTGTGCAAGCAAGAATAAAATTCCTTGGCACCGAGTAAAATAAAGCATCAATTAAGCACCTGTTGAATAATTTAATGTGTTCAACAGGCAATAATACATTTTAGTTATTATCTTTAATAGAGTTTATTTAGCCTAAAGTTACAATAAAATATTTCAAAATCTGTTATCAGGTTAATTGATTAAGAATAATAATAATTGACAAAAAATTGCTTATATAAAATTATTAAGATTTCAAACATTAAATAGTATGGCAAGTAATACTAATAATACAGGTTAAATATAAATGGTTATGCTGTATGTTTAGTTCCAACACCACAGTATTCTAAATAACCAGATATTTTTCAGGTATGTTACATAAATGAACCACCAGATGGCAGCTTAATAAGAGGAGACTATTGTACTATAATAAATGGAAAGCTTGGGATATTTTTGTAACTTTTATTTTCTGCAGTCATTTTTCTGCCATCCCTCTCCATTTGTTCTCTCCACCCCACTAGTCTGTCTTCTTCAATAGTTTCCTGTCTCTCAGCCAAGGTTTAATTTTCTCCATTGTGATGAGTTACAGAAAGAGTAATTAGCCCTTTGAGATATATAACTATACATGCCAATAATAAACATCTAACAGCTACCTAATTCAGGTGCTAATTATTTCCAACATTTGAAAAAGCTAATAATTTAATATATTAGTGGGACATGATGTATCATATGCAAGCATTTAATTTAGCAGTAATAACTCATTTGTATGTTCATTTATATACTTGTTGGGAAATGTAATGCACAAATCACAGTTATTGACTAACTAGACCCTTTTTTATTGTATTAAAGCAAGATTCTTGAAAACTAATGCATTCACAAGCTTAACAAATGAAAGTCAACACAATATAGAGAATTGTTGATTTAAGAATATAGCTCAAATGGGAAATAACTGTGGTGCTTTGATACTTTTTCTTATTGGAAAACAATCACTTGTTATGACAATAAGAATGTGAAAACAATGCATAAACTAGCATTTTAATTACTATACTTCTAAGAATTGTATACGGAGAGCACTTCAAAACTGGCATATAATTAAAATAAGTATTCTTCTCTAATTAGGTTACTTATTTGTTAATGGTAATTCGCCACCCTTTAAATACTTGGAAGCACATCCAGAAATAGTCAATTCATATACCATGCATACTGTAGGTACTATCAGTAACACAATGTGTGACAGTCTGTACTCAAGTGGCCTATTTTATTGAACAAAACTTTATCCTGCTTGAAGATAATGGAGGAATGTCCCTGTACCTGGATAGGTACAACTTAAACGTATTGGACCTGATTCACACTTAAGAATGTGATAGGTTCTTAAATATACGCAACTAATAGCGAGGCAACTCACTCGGCACGCCCCCGGTTTTCAGGTTATTAAGAAACTTATGAGTGCCATAGGGCTCCCTTAACTCTAGGTGCGCATTTGTGTGCGTAGGGCATCTAATTATGAATGTGTCTGTATAACCACGCCTCGTTTTGGTCATTTAAATGCCTCACTCCACCCAATGTTCTTATCTGCTGAGTTAATTATTTGTGTAACGCCCCGTCCAGCGTAAATTACAACAAACCTTGTGACTTTAGGTGCGTAATGTTGAATCACGTAATTTGCGTTCCTAAGTCCAACATAAATAGCGTATAACAGTTACTACGCATGCGCAGTATATACCTTCATAAAAATACGCACCTAAAACTACACAGATTCTTAACTGTGAATCAGGTCTAATAACACATAAACACTTTATAGTTTTCTTTCTTTCATCACTGACCTTAAGCATTTCAAAAGGTCCAACACTATGTAGAGTTGTACCGCTGTATAACGCATACTTCAATACAGAATACTGTGCAATATGCCCTGTCGCATGGAAGACAAACTATGTATTAAAGTTGAAAAGAAAATCCCCCATTTTAAAAAAAGGATGCAAATGTAATAAAGCAACTCCTGTATCACAAGTGCAGCGCACCTAACATCAAGACGTTGTCTAGGGTCAGTATAGTTTTGAATAAACAAATGGGCAGACTAGATGGGCCATGTGGCTCTTATCTGCCGTCACTTTCTATGTTTCTATGTTTCTATGCCTTTTCATAGCAAAGTATGTGACATTGTTTAATTGCATCTTTTAAACATTTCAGTTTATGCCAGGAGAAAAGTGCAGTGTGTATGCTAGTGTTACATTGTTTCCCCTTCTTCCTGCAGTAGGACTTCCTCTGTGTGTGGGCATATCATTGCTGCAGGTTATGGTACACTTCCTCCTTACTCATAGTGTAGTGTGTATGATTGGAACTTCTAATATCTTTTAAATCTGTCTGTGGTTTGTAAATTTGATAGTGTGTACTCAGCTTAACATCTCTATCCAACACTGCTGACACCTTGCAGACACCAGAAGGTTCTGCCATTAAGTGGTACAACGGACAAGGAGACTCCTATGTTGGTAAGCTGTGAGCACGCTAAGGTTTTAATCAAGATGGATGGATAGCATGACAAATATAGCTACTAGGATCTGTGATTCACAAGGGAGATACATTTCATATACACAGAGCACACTAAAATATTGTATCAACACACTGTGTGACCAAAGCCTCCCTCACTCTACATTAACATCAGCAGTTTATCAGGGAGACTCTAAAGGCCCTGTGCCCGGGATTTACCACAGCACAGTAAAGAGGACAGATAACAAAAGAATACAGAGAAGGGCGCCAATTTTACCACTAACAATTATATTTGGGACAAAATTATAGTTATAGTGGATTGTTTTTATGGATTCAATTTAATGCATTGAAAGTGAGAGTGTGTGAAAGAGAGTGAGAAATTGAGTCCATTACCATTGTTTATATTACAAGATTGTCTTATTCATGGTTGCCGACTTTTGGCAGCTTCCCTCTGGGAGATCCAGGAGAGAAGCTACCGACCCATGCAGGGGGCGGGGCTTAATGACGTGGGTTATGCTCCGCGCCTTGGCTCATACTGAACGTTTTTACTTGAAATAGGGGTCGGGACTGGGCTTGATGCCACAAATTGCGCCATGAAGTCCTTTCCTGTGCCTAGCAACACTAGTATACAAGTGACTTGCGGGAGATTTGCTGCCTCTCCCGGGATACCGGGAGAGCTACCCGAATTTCGGGAGTCTCCATTTGATTTTGTCCTTTTCCATCTGCGCACTCCCTACTGATCCATCCCTTTACTAAAGTGACCCAGTATTGGTTCTTCATCTTTCATGCGTCTGTTTGGGCTTATATAACTTAAAGTGTATGGCTGGGCAAAAAGGGGATCTCCCAAATCGATCCCTGGTGGAACTGATAACTTTTCTAAATGACTAAAGCAGTATTATTATTTTGGGTGTGGTTTGCTGGTACGATGGTCTGTTTTAAGACAGACCATTGTATTGCAATTGAATGGCGACAGCTGGCAATTGCCGGCCGTCACCATTTTAGAAAACAGTGGTTCCATTAGAAAGCCATTATGGACCTGATTCATACTTCAAACTGCAAGGGAACTTACAGGACCCTACCCTAACATTTCCTCACCACCCCCATTGGAAATACAAGCAGTGCTTTAATGTGTATTGTGCATTCAGCCCTTACTATACAATTTACATCTCTACTCCTCCCACAGTACAGTAGCAAATCCCGCCATCGGATTAACTACCAGCATGAATCTGGATCCTCTCAATCCAGAATTCCGACCTACTGCAGTTTCAGCACATGCACCACAGTACCAAAAGGGCAAATTTTCCAATCCTAATGCCCCCTTTGCGTTATTTAGGATCCTGTCCTTAATAATTACTTATCTATAGGTTTCTTTTTGCACTAATCTGAACATTTATAATTTAGGACCTCTGATTTATGGTTTATGTTTATGAATAAATTAATTTGCTATCATTCTAACAAAACAAATGGGAGCTATTATTCGAGTAATCTTTTATATCATCAAACTGTTCTGTTATAAGCATTATATGATATGTACTATAGGCCTTAGGTTTTTCTAGAATGCAGTTAAACATAAACTAATATTTAAAATGAGTTGTTAAAGAGTTCAATTACTATGTTTTCCAAGTTTTAGACATTTATTTTGGGAAAATGTTACTTGAATTTAAGTTATATCATTTTAATTTTGAAGATTATTAGATTTCTTATCTGAAAAACACATCTGCTTAAAAATTATTTTTTCTAAAAGCTATTACTTGTTAAATCAAGCAACATTATATTGAATTGTAATTTAATCCCAATATAAACAGATTACAACTATAGCGGAAATTGTATTCAATAATATATTTTCCCTGAAGCAGCCTGAACTTCAAAATGCTTGTAAGAAATGTTACAGAATATGTCACATAGGATATGCTACGGTAACAAATCAAAAGTGTACTGTACTATAAGCAAACAGAAACATAGGAACAGAATGCTTAGTTAGCCTGAAGGTAGATAAATGCTAAGGAGTAATCTCATTTCCAAAATCACATATTTTAATTTGCACCTCAGAGAGGTATACATTCAAATTAAAAAAACATTTTTCAAAAATGTAATAAAACTTCTATTGGTGCACTACAGCCCAGGCTGTCAAACACTTTTGTATGCTTTTGTATGCTGGTGCTAGTAGTACTCCAAGCACCAGCATTCTCATGGCTGCCAGGGCAAGATTTCTGCACTGTATACATATTTGCAAAGGTTAATAATAAATGATTTAGAACAGAGAAATGCTTGTTCCTTGTAACATGAGACATCTTGGGGCTAATCTAGAGTTAGAGTAACAAAAAAAATCCAAACAAAAAATATTCAGCTTAGATGGCATGTGGGGAACTTGGCACCCAGGGCGAGCTGTGTTCTGTAGTGCCCCCACAAAATATAAGGGTTAGTCCTATACAAAATAAACCCATAAATAATGAATGACTGAATCAAGACTTAAGATCAGATTCCATACATTAGCCTCTGCAATGGAGGTTAAACTATGGAATTTGATATTCTGATGTGATTTAAATATCAAAGTCCACCAATCATGCATGTCTCATACGCATGGTGTAGGGGCCTACCCTATGTTCGCCGTCCTGAATTATACACAAAATGCAGCCAACCCGTCCTGTCTTCTGTACGGAAGTTCTTGTACTGCACAAGAGCAGACCATGCAGAATAAGGGACTTACGTTTGTGACATACATAAGTGCGCTATGTTACCAAAGTCTGAACCCGCCCAAAATCTTTAAATATATATATTTTAAAAAATGTCAGAATTACAAACAGAAGGATCTTCATCTGTAAGGTCCAGATTGTACGCTTTTAATCCAAATCGAGGCTTATAACAAAAAAAATAAAAAATCACTCCACATGCAAGACTGCCACAGCAGACAGAAGAAATCTGCTGGACACAACCTTTATTTATAAACAATGATTTTCCCCACGCTGTCCAGTTTATAAATAGACATCACAGCCATCAGAAATACAGATTAGACAGATTAGAGTTCCATGTGTACAGGGTAGGTAGCCGCCAAGGGCTCCACTCTCCTCTAGGTCCCGTAGCACTCTCTGCTCCCATGCTGTGTATGTGTGTTTGGATTTCAATATAATACTATACAAGCAAAGTAATTGTTTTTATTAATACTTTACAACTTATTTTGTAATTTTTAGTTTTTATTAAACTTTTTATTTGTAAAGTTTCTGTAAATTCCCACAGCTAAAACCTAAAATGTCTGTTGCTTCTTACTTTCTCAGAAACATTGAAAAGTAAAATTGTAATATATGTTTAAGCCACTAAGACATTGATGAAACACCCATGGATTACATATCTTGTATATGTTTCTTTTAATACAATATTTAACTATTAATTTGAGCCCTAAGGCATAGTTGCCATTAGCCATTTCTGCACTGTATACACATTTGCAAAGGTTAATAATAAATGATTTAGAACAGAGAAATGCTTGTTCCTTGTAACATGAGACATCTTGGGGCTAATCTAGAGTTAGAGTAACAAAAAAAATCCAAACAAAAAATATTCAGCTTTTGCTTCTCAAATACTTGTGTAAGTGAAATGTTAACTTTTAAAGACAAAGCAAATATTATATTGTATGAAATATAGTATTTTATTTAACAAATTTGAATAATAAGTTTCAATTATTGTTTGTAAAACTTTATACTCATTTGCAATTCTTTTAATTTCCATTGGATTCATTGTGTGAATCGTAATAATTAGTAAATAATTATATGTACATCATTTAAAAAATATCTCTCGTAAAAATGATTCAACAAATAATGGTGTCAGAAAATGCACCTTTGACCAATGTTCCTATCTGAGAAATGAATATGTCTTATTGTATTAAAGTTGTGCAGTTTTTATTGTTAAAATTTTGCATTAGCAATGTATACACAATTATCGCGCAATGACGAAATTTCGGAAACACTGGCCAGTATCTCTAGGCAAGTCAAAATGCTTTGAATTATTGGCCCTGATCCAGATTTGAATGTACGCCAGCTGGCATGATGTTTTTTTCCCGTGATTTTGCAAGTGCGCATGCTCAGAAGCTAGACGCACGTCTATGGTACCTATAAATGGTGGCATATCAGCTTTTTTCTGAAGGGCGTTCCATGGGCTTGTAAGGCAGGGGCATGTAGTCAAGGAGCTGGATGTCCCCCACAACTGCATCTTATTCACATTAGGGCATTGTTGGCTATGCGCTCCAGATACGGTAACACATTAGCTTTTTCCAGGGATCATGTCTAACACCTATCCTTAAGGCATATGAAATCTAAAGTTTAAACACTTCCACATACTTGTATATTTAAAAATCACCCTCCCCTAGTTTTATTACTTTGATAAAAATACAATTTTCATTTACAGAAGTTTTATGTAATTTTATGGTTTTTTTCCCCATTTCCCTTATACTATAATGATCATATTTTCAGCCAAACCACCCTAGCATAATTATGTGTTTTACCCATTGTATATGGCACCACAGAAAACGCTTGAGAAGCCAATAAGTTGTATTTTGGTATATTTGCATTTACAAAAGATATGCTGCCACTTATATAATGTCAGAATGTAATTATTTAAAATATTTACAATACATACACTAATGGATGTGTCTGTGCATGTTTTACAACTGCATAATTCTCATTACCATTAAGGGCAGTGATTGTCATGGAACGCACTGGAAGGCGCTCTGGCACCATTTTTCTACGGGTTCTTCAAGTTTCATTAAAAAATCATTAAAGCGGTGCATGCGGCTGCTTGTGTGTTGAGTCCGATGCATGCGTACTTCGTCCGCGCTGATTGTGGAGGCGCTGCTTGTGATTGGTCGTGTAGTCATGCGTGAGTTGATGTGAGTGCTGTCACCTTTTTTCTTACAAAAAAAGCAATGATTAAGGGTATAGGTAAGTAAGTACATCCAAATATGATTGACTATACTACAAAGTGCACCGACATTTCCACTGACTTCTAAAACTTTATTTGACCTCTACTCTGTACACAATCTTCATCAACATTTAAATTGTACCCTGCACACGTCACTACCATATTAATGCCTATAGCCTGCACTCATTTCTAAACTCATTTTCACGAACACACTGCACATGCTAAAAGATTGAGGAGCAATACTCTGCAGACGTTACACAAAAATCTCATATCACCTCAAAATGTCCCGTAACAGAAGATCCTCTCGCACTGAGCTATGCATGTTAACTCTCCTGATGGATTCCCTGGGCCCTGGAAACCATAGAAATCAACCCATTCATTCTCAATACCTAAAAGTTCACACCAGGATTCAGCGCATAGTGGGGAGAGAGAGGGGAGTGTGGCTCAGCTCTAGCGGTGCTAAAGTGATTTGCACCACCATCAGCCCAAACTTCCAAGATGCAGACAACAAAGTAAGTACCGGTATTAAACTGTTTATAGAGTGCATTTTTTGTGTGATTTAACTTTTGTTCAGGTAAAAAATGACTTTTTATTAGAGCCCACAACTAATCTTTTACTTAGGTTTTACAGGATTTCAAATTCTCCGGGCTGCACCATTCGCCACTGCACCAGCCATCTGTACATCAGTTGGGGATGAACAAGCAACTCCCCCTCCACTGGCAGTACTGCTAACCTCATCGCCTTGCTCCTCATCCCCTGTCGACCTCACAACCTTGAATACAGCAGATTGTCACTTTTTTCCTTGCCCTTCTACTCATCTCCTTCATTCCCTGTCTACCTTCTTTTCCCCCTTCCTTCTCGCCCTTTCTTTATCATCTTATTCTACCCCACACTTCATAGCATCATCTTTTCCCACCTCCTATGCTTCATCTATCCTGCTTTCACTCTTCATTCTTAATATGTCCTCTAGGGTGACCTCTTCTTCTTCTTCTCCTCATCTTCCACTGAATTCTTTATTCCACCCTCAGCTCTTTACCAAATTCTTTCCATTACCTGTCCAGCCTCTCTTCCCCGGAAGCTCAAAGCTTATTGTGGTCGAAGGAAGAATCATCAGAATCTGTTCAATCATTATCAAGTTATGATGTTACATGTAAATCTGATAGGCCTTCTCTGTTTTCCTTTCTTAGATAATATAGGCACTTTTATAATGATCCCCCCAAAAAAGCAGTATAGCCAAAATGTTGTAGTAATGAAAAGTATTTTTGTTTGCATCTTATTCCTTTACCTGTGTATTTGTGTTGTTTTCTCTTCCTTCATTGACAGGAACACCTTATCAGCTGCTGCACCCTGTGACACTGGACCGAATTCACAGATCCGGTGTGAGTTAGGTGCGGACAGACAAGAACCTAATTCACCCGTCCTGCCCCCATCCCGCCCCCTTTTTTAGGTATCTTATGGAACTTACGAGTGCCATAGGGCTACCTTAACTATCCGTGCAATGTCTACACGGACATATCCGCTACCCGCCTCCACCCCACCC
>WWET01002375.1:175904-204909 GCA_011038615.1 Limnodynastes dumerilii
TTACTGTTGCCATAGCAACAGTAGACAAATCTGCACCAATCAGGAGGCAAAGTGAAAGACACGAGTTGAAAACAACCCTGGACCTTTCACATTGCCACCTTTCCCGGGTCCAGCCCAGGAAAAACCCTTCTTTTTGCCGGGGTTGAAATCCCAGGTCTTTTGACCCGGGTAGACCGGAAGTGCACCTTTCACATCACCACCAAATACCCGGTATTTTGCTGAGACCCGGGTTTTTGGCGAAAATCCCGGGTATTTGGTAGTGATGTGGTATTACTTAACAAGGATTTCATTACTTATCCACCCTATTCAAAGTCCATAATCAATCAAAGTCTTAGGGGATAAAACAATTGTTTGCAGTATGCTTATGCAGAACGGAAGACAGCACAATAAAGCAGATGCAAAGCAGCTATGTCTGCTTCTATGTGCTCTGTGCTAGTGAAAGCGGATGCTGCACTATATTAAAGTTCGAAAGAGGGCGATTTAGGGTTGCTGAGAGCACAGTAGCAGCCCTGTTTACCCACTGTTGGAACTTTGGAGAGAATAGCAGCATTTCAACAGAGTGTTTGCTCTGCACTAGCTCCTTATTGTCCAACTATTTTACATATTCCACTTCATTGGTCTCCATGTAAAATGCTAATGATTGTAATCTTTCAATATGCTTTGAAAGTATAGAAATAAGAATTCTATAATTAAAGTCTTGGGACTGTAGTTCTCTTGTACTGTAAGTGTTGCACCCTTTGTTTCATATGGCAGCATGTCAAAACAATTTAGTAAGGGGAAAAGAGATTTGCTCTACTGAACCTACATGTATTTGGGATCACCATTACAGAATGGCATCCCTCTCCAGATTCTTATAGTGAAGGGATTCCTGTGATCCTCAGCACCTCCTGAAGCTGACCGACACATACGTTTTAATACATCTTTAAGCCACAAAGGCCATGATTATCACAATACGCTGTGCTGTAAGGGACACTGTGACATTTGGTTTTTTTCTTATAAATAGAGCCTAAGTAAAGCATGTGAAGGTGATGCTGGTTTCTCTATTATACTTTATGTTTATTATTAAATATTACTATAAGATAATGCAAAATGTGTATAATCTGATTATACTCATACACATATATTTTACCTATTTTACTTTGTAGGTTAACAGGGATGAGCCTGCCCTCTCCAGTTATAAGCAATAAGAACTGGCTGCGTCTCCATTTCACATCTGACAGCAACCACAGGAGGAAAGGATTTAATGCCCAGTTCCAAGGTAAGACATGTCAAACCGCTGGTCATGTCATAAATTATTCCCTCCAATCCAAAAATTATTAGTATTATTTTTTTAAATAAATGTAGCAATGTGTTTAAATTGTGTTCCTGGTATTAAAACAATTATATTTGCCTGAAACTTCTTTAACCAATTAGCAGCTTATTATCTCAAGCCTGAGAATAGATTTAATAAGGAGAAACCAGAGATGGCAATGGATCAATTGAATTAGGTTGCCATCAAATTAGGTTGCATGTGTCAAAACATTTTTGGAATACCAGGAGAAATCTTTAATAATATATTATTACATTTTTCTAAGCATGCAGTCAAATACAAATGCATTTATAAAAGTCACCGAAGAATGGATCTTTGAGGAGGAAAAGAGACAGTTAAAGCTGAAGCAGTTCATAAAGATGGGGAAACTATGGAAACTAAATCAGAATTTAAAGTACATTTTCACAGTGTACATTTTCAGTGGAATCACCAGACTCCTCTAGTAAATAATTCTCTAATTTAGCATCGAGCATGGCCAATTTATGAAAAAAAATAGCATGGTAGTCTGGATGGTACAGTTCGATAAAGGCATTTCTCATAATAGTGGCATCATTTAGACCAAATGGTAAAACACATAGACAAATGGGGCCTGATCCAGACTCATGGGTGTTTTAGGTATGCATGGGTAACTAGGTTACACACTACTAAGCATAATGCACTCCCCCCTGGCACTCCCCTTTCACTTATGTAACCTAGCTGACTTACATGTTCACAACCCTGCCTTCACTTTTCCTTGCATATCTCTGTGTGTATGTAATGCCTTATTCTATGTAAGTGCTTAACCCAGCCCATACTGTACAATTTAAAAGCCTCCCCCACCCACAATGCATATTTTCATCTTGCGTAGGGATGGAATGTGCTATCGTACAGAATTACATACAAGTTATGTACAATCAGAGTCGTGATGAATAACATCTGCCGCACACATGCGCAATGCGTTCTCACAGCCAGATTTCCGCATCCTGCGTGCGTAAATTGCCTGCTGTTATTAAGTCTGGATCAGGCCCATCATTTGCAGGTGTTGAAGACTTGGTATAGATGATAATGACAGTTACTGAAAATAATGAAGCAGGTATACTTTTTACCTTTTTAAGGATATATAGCACCTGATCCAGAGCTGTACTTACATAGTAACAAAGGGCCTGATCCTGAACTACGCCCGACGTCGCTAGGACGGCGGGCGTAAGCGTAAGATTGGCTTTTCAGCCGATCTGCGCATGCCATACGCCCGCACAGAGGGAGTGTCGGGGTAAGTGAATGTCGATACGCTGTGCTTTAGTAAGCACAGCGCATCAGCGTACTTCAGGATCAGGCCCAAAGTCACATAGTTGATGAGGTTGAAAAAAGACACCAGTCCATCAAGTTCAACCTATTATGGATGTCCTGTGATCCCTATCTTTATCATTGAAATTCATCCAAATTTATCAACCTTAAAAATTCTGCAATCTGAAAAATAAATCCCTGCTGACCCATTATGACGTCCTATTTCTCTCTGGCCTCGCTACTGTCCTTCATTTAAGTTTATGGTCATGGTAACCCTGGATGTCCTTTTCTGCAAAAAATGTATCTAACCCTTTCTTAAACATATCGGCCCGTATTCAGAGAACCGGACGTATAACATATACGTCAAGTGTTTAATGATTTTTTACGTAATCTACGTATCTTTTTCTTGCGTAGACTGTGTAAATGCAGTCTGAAAGTCTGTATTTACACAATCTACGTAAGAAGAAGATACGTAGATTACGTTAAAAAAAAACTACGCATGCGCAGTACTAAAAACCGCTAAACACTGGACGTATATGTTATACGTCCGGTACTCTGAATACGGGCCATCAAGTGTATCTGCCATCACAACCTTCCCTGGCAGTGAATTCCACATCCTGACTGACCTTACAGTAAGAACTCTTTCCTTTGCTGGTTGTGAAACTTTCTCTCCTCTATCCTTAGTGGGTGCCCCCGTGTCCTGTGCACAGTACTTGGGGTAAAAAGTTCCCATGAAAGTTCTCTGATGTATTTGTATTTAGTAATCATATTTCCTCTAAGACGCCTCTTTTCTAAAGAAAACATGCCTAAACTGGCTAGCCTTTCCTCATAGTTCAGTGACTCCATACCCTTTATCAAAATGTCATTTTTTATGGATTGGTGCCCAGAACTGAACTCCGCATTCGAAGTGAGCCCTTACCAATGATTTATATAGTGGTAAAATTACACAGTCTTCCCTTGCATCTATGCCCCTTTTTATGCATGCTAATACTTTATTGCCCCTTGCAGCTGCTGCTTAACATTGAGCACTATTGCTAGGTCTATTGTCCACAAGCACTCCCAAATCCTTTTCCAGTAAAGATTCCCTTAAATTTACCCCATTTAATTTGTAGATTGCATGCTTGTTTTTGATCCCTAAATGCATAATCTTACATTTATGTATGTTAAACCTCATCTTCCATTTGGCCACCCAATCCTCTAGTTTATTCAAGTCCTTTTGTAGAGTAGCTACATCTTTCTCAGATTCTATTACCTTACATAGTTTAGTGTCATCTGCAAAAATGGAAACCTTGCCCTCTAAACCATCACCAAGGTCATTAATAAATATATTAAAAAGTAATGGTCCCAGCACAGAACCTTGAGTACCCCGCTTAAAACTTTTGACCAATTACAAAATGTTGCATTTATCACAACTCTCTGTTCCGTATTATTCAACCAGTTTTTGACCCAAGTACAAATGTTATTTCCTAGGGGTATATTTACAAAGGGCGATTTTTGATGTGAAATTCAATTCACAGCGTATCGCCGCAATTTTCTAGCGATTTGCAGCGTAAATTCACAGAATTCACTAAGCTGCGATTTTTAGCCGATTTTTGCCAACTCACACGAGATGCTGTGAGTTTGCAAGGGGTAAATTGCGGCAACTCGCGTGAGTGAATTGTAAAACACCTATTATTTTCTTTAACACCTCACCCCCCAAAGGCACTCCCCAGGATCATCAGCTCCCTAACAAAACAAACAGCTAGTGAAAAGACCCCCTCTGCACTGAGTTCTGCCTTCACAATCATATTCTAATGATTCCTGAAAAAGGAAGTAGAAAAAAACGGCCACATTTTCCTAACCTGTTCCAGTTTTTTCATTTTTAATTATTTCACTATAAATTTTGGCACGCAGCACCAGGAGACAATTCTCCACAGACTGGTGAAAATTTCATCTTAATGCATAAAATACATTCTGAGCTACAGCCCCTCAAACATCATGCCCCCCCCCCTCTGAGATAAAGTCAATGGCAGAATGCTGTTTATTATAGTCAACCTTAATATAAGGGCACGACCCTACCCTTATAATACCAGTCAACACATCTGGAAATTGTGTCTGCTTTTTCATAACTGTTGCTGGCAACTCTGCAAAAGCTCCTTATTTCTGTCTAATACAGAAGACTCCTTTCTATAGCTACTGAAACTTTGCCTTTCCGGACCGGATTGAGACCCCCGCATGTTTTCCGTACTTGCGGGGGCCTGTGCGCCTGACAGAGAGAGGGGAGTGCACACCCCCTGTCACTCCCCTCTCTTGTGTGGGCTTTATGCCAGCTTACGCCTGCCATAAGGCTGCATTATCTCTATCGTGCGGATCAGTTGTCAGTACGACCGCTGATCCGCAGCAGTGTGAGAGCCCCCTTCCACACTGTACACTCTGCATGCTTCCCCTGCCCGCTTTAGCGGGCAGAGGGAAAGCACAACCTATTTACGTCAGAATGTTTGTACGCTAGAGTTACTATAGTAACCCTAGCGTAACATCTGGAGGATGGTCTTCCAACTTACACAGCTCTTTGCCCACAGTTTTTAATATAATATAAATAAAATTTAGGTTTAACAAATTATTATTATCTAAATGTAAAGAACACAACAATACTTCTTTTTCTTTCTACCTTCATCAATGTTTCTGTCACAAAATGTTCTTGTAGTTCTCAAACTACATATATTTTTATTTTATTTTATTTTAACTTTTAATCCATTCTCTAAACTGGGCAAGCACAACTTACATGAATTCCAATTTTGTCCATGTATGCTCCAACAGCATAGGCAAAGTTTTTATCTGCTAATTTCACAAGATCTTGAGTGCCAAAGGTTGCCTATGCCTGCTACAAGTATTGCTATTTTTGACAAAAACAAACATTCTTCAGGTATTCTATTCTGAGCAATGTGTCTCTGGAGAGCTAAGTCAGATATCAGTGCCATCTGTATCAGTTCAGTCTTTAGGTGGCAAAATCAGGTTTCAATTATTTTTCCAAACTGCTTGTTATGCCACAAGACTTTTTTTCTCAATATATTCATTTGTCTTTTTCTAAAGTTTTGCATTTTAATGTTAATCAATGAATCAGGAACTATGGGCCTGATCCAGAGTAACGCCCGCCGTCGCTCGGACGGCGGGTGTAAGCGTAAGATCGGCTTTGCAGCCGATCTGCGCATGCGCCGGGCAGATGTTGCCTGTTTAGCCTTGAGATGTATTCCCTTGTTGTGGAACTCTAATAAAGGAATCATTTACTGTAATACCTTAACTAGCAGTCTCTATGTTTTTTAGTGAATAGTTGTAAAGCTTATATGGTATTGTAAGTTTTTATTTGTTATTCAATGTGTTTCATATACAATACTTGTAATGGATGTACTGATTTGAACCTTCAATAAAAATCTAATGTTAAAAAAAAAAATCTAAAATGGCTGTCATTCAAAATAGAGACAACCGAAAAGCAATTTTTAGTACATTTTTTTAGTATCTGAAGAGACCATGCAATGAACATTATTTACATTTGGACACTTGCACAACCTAAATGTATGCTTTTACAAAAGGTGTAATTAAGTTCAAAAAAGTATCTCTAAAAGCACAATATCAACCTCCTTCTTCCTACCACTATGGTTACAATTATATATATTATGACAACCTTTATTATATATGTCTGTTGTGTGTGTGATAATTATTTTTCCATTGTTCAGAGTACAAGTATCCAGCATTTAACTTCTTCATTCCAAACTATATATATTTTTTTAAGTAATTTTTTTTTTCATTTTTGATATATTTAATGTAAATGTTAATGATGTATACAACTTTGATTAAAGTCAGATTATTTGGTCTAATGTGTGTTTATTTGTCTTTTTAATATTTTTCTAGTAAAAAAGGCTATCGAATTGAAATCTAGAGGGGTGAAGATGTTACCAAACAAAGAAAGCAACCACAAAAACTCAGTCTGTAAGTAATTTTCTCTACTAACTGTCTTTTGTCTTTTGCAGTGTATTGTTATTCTAAGAATGCATAACTCTCACTAAATAGATTAACACAATTCTGCATTGCAAAAAAAAATGTATTCAGATCAAATGCCCCCAAACCAAGGAATTTGTTATCATTCATTTACCTCTACTGAATTAGAAGCTCTACTGTATATATTTATCAGTTATACTACAGTCTAAATTCTCAAATATAAACACCTAACATATCTATCCAATGACATGGCAACTGATATGGCAAGGTTAGTTAACATTCTCTATATTGCATAAGATGTTTAGCCAATATGAGTGAGGAGTTATCTGTATAATCCTCCACACAGATAAGGTCTTTATCAGAGCCCGAGGCAGTGAATCACCAAGATTACCCATTGTAGCACTATAATGATTCGGGATACAGTCTTCACAACTAAAATTCTACATTTGAAATACAGACGAAACATCATTTTCGTCTGTCTCTATTTCAAAAATATCACTGATTAGAAAGTTTTAACAAGATTGGGTAATTATGCCGACTTTATTTTTCGACACACATACCCATTCATTAATTTGAAACTGCCACAGCAGACCGATTGCACCGCCAGACCTACCACACTGGACCGGACAGATGAGTGTTAAAGGGGAGTCTATGGGGAGTCTTAGGCTTAGGCTATGGGGAAGGGAGTCTTAGTGTCAGACTGCTGGGAAGGCAGTCTTAAGGTTAGGCTGCAGGGAAGGGAGTCTTAGAGTCAGGCTGCAGGGAGAGGAGTCTAAGGGCCAGGTTGTGGGGAGGAGAGGGTTAGGCTAATGGAAGGGGAGGGTTAGAGTAAGGATTAGGATAAGGGTTGGGGTTACATAAATACCATGTACAATTCACTGCTTCATCTTTGTCCTGGTGAGCCACTTCAGAATCCTTCTAACTGTAGACCCACACCCAATGATACCAATGTTGCAGCATAACTGTCAAAAAATGACACTCAAACAAACAGAACATACATAAAAAGGAGGTTTAGGCCACAATATAGCTATATTGTGTTAAGCTCAGCTGCCCAGCATCATGTAAAAAAATCCCCCCACATATACCAATTTAATTTACTCACTTTGACTCTTTTAACACTTCCCTCTTATTTCCTACATCCTATACTGTAGATGTGCTAAACCAAGAGTCTGCCTTTTAGACATGTAGACTTATTGGTATTAGCAAAACCGATGAGCCTAAATGTCTGCAATGCTTGCTCTGAGTCATGCATGCACATTGGTTTTGTAAGCTGTTTCTACGTTCACTGACAACTACTATTAGTGGGAAGAGCAGAGAGCTGCAGATGTGTCTGTATGTTGTGAGAAAATCAAGAAAAAGCTGAGACAGTTATCAAACAGATAGAAGAAATGATTAGAAGGTGAGTAATTACTGCACAGGTGAGAGGAGTAAAGAGAAATTACATTTTAAAGAGTCGCTGTAAAAGGGCAACATCAACCACCTGCCACCATAGAAAAGACAATTTACTTAATGGAAAAGCACTTTTGCTTAGAGAAAGGACTAGGGAGAAGGGGGATGGGCTAAAGAGAACAAGGTGGTAAAGGGTGTTGGCGAGAACAGTGTAGAGAGAAGTCTGAAGAGAACAATGGGAGAGGGGGCTAGGAGACCATCCCCAAACTACTTTTTACAGTTAGTTACTGCAAATGTTTATAGTGCTAAAACATAATAAATATGTCAGACAATAAAAGCTAAGTAACATGAATAAAAAAAAATTTAATCAATCTGATTTGTGTTATTAAACCTGAATTCCAACTCCCTACAAACACAGAAACCTGGAGAATGTTATTATTATTATTATTATTATGTTTATTATGTTTATTATGTTTATTTATAAGACACCACAAAAGGGTCAGCAGTGTGCTACAGGTATTGTACAAGCATATACATAATGAATATTGAGTAAACATAAAGGGGATGATTCAGAGTTTGGGAAAAAGGGCAAAATAGGTGCAAGTGTACAGCTCGGCTATACCATTTTGCAAAGTAATGGGAGCTAAGTCATTTTAAATATTTTACACACAGGGAAAATACTTTTGCACATAAAACTCAAATACTACATAGCTTTATGTTTAATCTATAAAATAGAATTGAGATATTAAACTTCACCACTCAATTCTAATTCTAATTTCACAATTTAAATTTGCCTCCCCTTACAGTTCAACATGGCATTACTCAGGTCTACATTTGCACCTAAAAAAGGTGTAAGTGCAGCTCTCAATCAGCCCCAAATATGGCACACAGGGAAGTACAAGTGATAATACAAAGTTGTCAGCAAAACAAAATAATAAATAATTCAAGGGGCAGAGATGAGAATGGATGTGGTAGAGGACAAGAGGATAGGTAAGGGTAGAAAAACAGGATACACATTATGGGGGAGAGGGAGAGGTACCAAGAGAACTGGAATAAAGGAAGGGTAGAAGTAGGCCGGGAGGGGGGGCAGGGTAGGGACTAAGGAGGGCCATGCTAGGAGGAGTGAAGGTGGACCAAAGGTGGAAGGGGGGGGGGTTGTGCCGATGTAAGCTACATACTGTATTGTCATTTATTAAAACCCATACATTATTAACAGATATTTTTTGATAAGGATGCCCAACATACATTCCTTAAGTATTCTCTTAATTATATTAACATATAACATAATATAAAATCTAGGAATATGTATACTGCATTAAAATATACATTTGTAGATATATTTATTAACAGTTAAAATGAATAATTGAAATCATAAACACTTAACTTGTTTATTTTATTCTGTTTTGGGAAATGCAGAAAGCCATTAATAAGTTTATATATATTTTTATGAAATATATCATTGTTATTTTAATATGGCCAGTTATGCTAATGCCCCATCAGTTATCATCCAAAACTATTTAGCAGGGGAAGGTTTGGACTTTGACCAGTACTATGAAATAGGCTGCCAATTGATTTTCTCTAATACTCAGCTGAGTGACTGCTGCCAACATTTGAACATCATTTTTGTCAACATAGCAAATATTAAAATGTTGGCGAAGGCTTTAAGTATTTGAAGTTGAAAACATTAGGCTTAGATATGAAAAGTACAACAACTGCATTTTATGCTTTCCTTTCACTCTACAAAATTACTATTTTATGAAGCAATACCCAGTTTTAGGTACAGTATGTCTTAAGCTATCATCTGATGAATAGTTTTGTCATGCTTTACACAAAATGGCTGTCAGTAGACAGCACAGAAGTATTCATTTAGGTACTAAAATATCATCCAACTTCTTTCTAGCAAATATAAGCCTGCGTTTATTAAAGTTTTTGGCACATTTACTAAGAATTACATATCAGACTTGTTCTCAGTCATGTCAAGGATGTTAATTATTTTAAGAATTTTTACTCTAATTTTTCATAGTTATTCCAATTAGGAATATTGGTTTATTTACTAAACTTACTATTTAACTTATGTATATTTTTTTTTCAAATCTGTCATATTTTTTACATTGAGGTTGATTTAATAAAACCACATGCAAGGTATAGAAAATGTGTGTGATTTGTCTAGAGTTCTAACAGTAGTAATCGGTAGTAATTCTGAATGGGTAATACTGAAAATGAGCATGTTTTTAAAACATGCAAACATGCAAATATACAAAAGGATATGTATAGATAAAAAGGCTGAAAGGTGTAATAAAGAAGTCTATACGAGTTAACATATTTCAAAGGTTTTTTTTTTAGATTGTTAATTTAAATTGACGCATTTTATGTGCTGAATGTAGAATTAAGTAAAACAGTCAACTTGTACAACATGCTTAAGTTATCTGTGTGTTTGTTCTGTGCATGTGCAGAAAGCGAGTTCTACATCAGTACGCAGCCAAATGATACTGCGTTCCGATGCAGAAATATGTTTGTGACCGCAGGGCGGGCCCACTCATCCTGCATATGAGAAACGCATGGTGGGTGTGGATAGGAATGGCAATCGTACAGTAGGGGGCTTTCCCAAGCCCTTACATGTGATCTTCCATTCTGTACATGTACTTTTTCATTGGGAAACTTAAGGTAGGGTTCTGAAAGCAGAAAGAGCATACATGCCAATGAGAGTGCAGGGTGTGTGAATTCCAATTTAGGATTGCAAATTCCATATGTTAGCCTGCATTGCAGAGGATAAGATACAACATCTGCACCTATGTCCTATGTCTTGTTTAATTATAATTAAGAATTTAAACAAAAATTATTTAAAAAACATTTTTAAGCTAAAAAAAAGCTTAAAAATGTAACTCTGTATAGGAAAAATACCTGAGAAAAATGTGCAGCAATGCTCTGCTATTTAAAGCAAGCAAGCAAGCAAAACAATACTTCCAATAATCCATGTTTTCCACAGTCTCCTTATTGGAATATAGGTATGTTGGTAAATCACTAGTAGTATATACAATGCAATTTAAAACATTGTTGATTCTTAAATTAGAGAGTTTTAATAATTGGTGTTTAGGGCTGTGTAGGGATCTTTATTGACTACAAATGTCCTCTGTCATTTACTTATACCAGTCCTGATCTGTTGCAGTTTTCGTAGATAGTGCAGGGCTGCAGCTATATTAAACCACCCACTTCCTCATCTTAATATAGTGGGACATCCTACTCTAGTAGCACGGAGAGCACAGAAGTGATCACAGGTGGAACAGCCTTTTGCTTTTTTGTGCTCGCTCACATTGTGCACTAATACTGAAGTTGGATGTTACTCAAAGCAACCAGGTAAGATGGTTGTATTAGTGCATTGATTAATTCTGGTTGGTTGCAATAGGCATTATATACATTTTAATCCTTTACAGAAAGCTTTATTATATCTTCCCCATAGACTAGTTTTGAGTGCTTTCACTCAACCTCTTTCCCCACACCTCTTTGGCAAGTCTCTCTTCCAATCATGATGTTCAAGCAATACAATGTTAATAGTTAGCAAAAAAAAAAGAAAAAAATACTTCTTTTGTTTATAGCAAGAGATGCTCCACTTGATCAAAAAATTCTAACTCATGGAGAAAGTGCCTATTAAATTGAAGTATTCATCTAATTAAAATACTTTGTAAGTCACCAAAACAAATCCTTAGGAAAGATTAATAAAGGTCCTCTATACAGTCATACTAGTTACTATGGGTTTTTTTTACTTAATGCTCAAAACAAGGAAAGCGCAGTTAATGAATAATTGCTATAAGGAATATATTTCATAAACAATTGCTAAGCCTACTGGAGACCTTACAGTGCATAATTGTGCTCCTAATCAGGCAATTTCTGCTCACACAATCCTTACTTCTTAAAGATATAAATATAGGAAATTTGCTGTTCAATTAAAGAGCTAGAATAAAAGAGGCAAAAAATCGCTAATTAGAAATACAAAATGTTATAATTCTTAGAACAACTTTGTGTCAGTAGTTTTAATTCCTCAACTTATTAGGCAAATGTATTAGATTTCTATAGCTAATTAACATATATTTCTTGCTAAGCTTAGTTTGAACATATATATGAATTATTTTGTAATCATAATCTTAAAACTGCAGAAACATACTTTCTTATGAAAATAGGGCAAAAACTGTAAGCTATATACATATATATGTATATATTGCTTACAGTATATTTACCAATATTGTATGTATATATATATATATATACCGGTACTTTACAAAATGGATGGCACTCTGTACAAGATGTGGATAGTACTCTGGTGCACTCCCAGCATAAAAGCCCATATAATCAGAGAAATTTTGGAAGGCACTCAGAGAAGTTTTCATAAAGAAACAAACGATAGAGATTTCTTCTTAGACCAACGTTTCAGTATTTTAATAATACTTTCCTCCCATATATATATATATACACAATATTGGTAAATTTATATAGTAAGCAGCTGGGAAAGAGAGCTTAAATAGATTAAATAAATAGTTCCTATGTATTGATGTATTGTGGACAGGACAAGTAATGTGGCTACACAGGGAAATGAACAAGTTAGCAAACTCTAGGGACTTGGGACTTTGCTTGTATTCCCCATGCTGGACTTTTGTTTTATACAGTATATATGCCATATGCCTGCTGACAATAAACAACAGCAATGTGGTTCAGCAAACTCTGCGTGAGCAGCATTTACCTCCAGTGCTTATCAGTCAGAAACTTTAAAAGTCAGTTCAAAATGCACTAGATCCACAGTCCTTTTCAGAAGGCTTGAGACTGCACTGATTACTCTTTATTGATTATTGATAATCCGGTACTTGCTCTGGGCAACTGGTATACAACTAAAACAAGAGATAAAGGGGGTGCTTCATAATGCAATATTTCTTTATTAAAACAGAGTAAAATCCCTGGTGATTCTAGTATTATGCGTACTGGAATAAAACTTGACAGCAGAGAATATCAACAACAATGCAGTGGCAGGATCTGGTTAACATGTCACCAACCCCAGCGTACCAGAGTTTTGATGGAAGAAAAGATTGGCAGACTTTGGTCCAGACAACGCTGACAAACAAGTACCACGTGCGATGTACAGAGGATACAGGAGGCTCCACCAAGACACATTTGGTCATCAACACTACATCAGGATATTCTAACCAATCACTAAAGGAGCCACCTAAGCCACCAATCAGAAACTATGTATATCTTCTATAGGGAAACCGATATTTCAGTCTCCCTATAGGAGATATACATAGTCTCTGATTGGTGGCTTAGATGGAAGCTCCTTTAGTGATAGGTTAGAATACCAATTGGTTCACTAGATTGTTTACTGCTGCATGATTGGCTTAGGTTTGCCAAACAGCCCCATATGAAGTGACAGGCATGCAGCTCCACCACGCCCCCTGATGAAGTCATGATCATGAAACACGTCGGGGTGGAACCTTCTGTATCCTCTGCACATCGCATGTGGCACATGTTTGTCAGCGTTGTCTGGACCCAAATCTGCCAAACTTCCATCAAAACTCCGGTAACGCTAGGGTTGGTGACATGGGACTGGATCCAGAACAACGTCCGTCACCCATAATACGTCCGTCAGTTGCCGAAAAAAGCTACTGCACATGCGTAGTAACTAATTTACGTAATCTACGTATCATTTTGTACGTAGATTGCGTATAACAATTTATTACTATGAATAAAAAAAAATATTTAGCTATTTGTTTATTTATGCACTGCTAAGCATGTTGAGCTACTTTACTTGACCATACGGTTACAATGAAGAAAAACATGTAACCTTAGCTAATTAAGGTTTGTTATTTGACACGTTACCTGGTTATGATATAATATATGATGTTCTGGCTTTTCTGGAAATAGATTAAGGTACTGGCACAACAGTTCTATTATAAATTAGACATATGTTTATCTACACAGGTGCATCAATCTGTCACCTGACTTATATCTTTAGGTAATTCTCATCTTCTTTTCAGAGGGATATGATTCCATTCTGTATTTGCAAAAAAGCTCCCAAATTATTGCTTTGTATAGGTACAAATGAAAAATAACTCCTGTGCTAAAAAATTTGATGATACATGAACAACAATCAAAGCTCATCAAGTGCATCTACAAGCTCAATTTAATTCAGGAAGCTTTAACCAGGTGTTGAATCTGTTATGCAGAACAACTAACTGGTCCCACAGTTGCCTGGATCTTATAAAAGGTAGTTTTTAAAGGTGATAATATCTTTGGCATAACTACAGTGGGTGAAAGTAGTGCAGTTGCTATGGGGCCCATAGCATATGCCAGAAACTTGTCTTAGCTGCCATCATTTGTCAGTCAGCTCATGTGCAAAGCAACTGGCGACCACACTGCACAAGTGCCAGATAGAAGGGGGCATGATGCATGCTCCCTAAATCTAGACAAATATTATTATTATTATTATTATTATTATTATTATTGTTTTTTTATAAGGCGCCACACAGTATCCACAACGCCATACAGAGGCAATAGCAAAGCCAATAGTTACATATACAATACAATAGCTAACAGTTATTGTATAGTATATGTTACTATTAGTATAAAAACACGAATAAGGAATACAATATATGTACAAAGCAAAAATTAAATACAATGCAAAAATAGAGGAACAATATGTAAGGAATATAAAGATGCTGGATATGTGTGTAGGAGCAGATGAATAAGGAGAGAGATAGTAGGGGTGTGAGATGGACCAGAGGGAGGCCAGAGAGGAGAATGTTGCAGTAGTTCAGACAGGAGACAACAAGAGAGTCAATGAGTGTTTTAGTGGCATCTGCTGTTAAGAAGGGTCTGATGCGAGCAATGTTGCAGAGATGAAAGTGGCAGGACAATATACTATTGGACACACAGATAATAAGGGCCTATACTAACACTGTATAGAAATAATTTCTGTTTAACTTCATCACAGGGGACACATGACCAAAAATTTCCTAATAGTCAGTAATACTAATATTTTACTATAAACATCTCATTTACTATAAGTGCCTAATTATGGGGGATACAAATCTTTTTTTTTACTTTCAATAAATAGCACATTGGGGTAACCTTAATAATAAATCTGAATGTATTTGAGCAAAAAATTGTATTATGTTTAAAAGATATTTTCCAAGAAACAAACTGGAGACAATGATTATGAACTGCTGTTGATGGAGGAACATGAAGCTGACCACAGAAATATAAAAGTAAATGGTTTTATTCACTTAGCTTACGCATTTGGCTAAAGCCAGGAAGCATCATGGGAGATCCTTAGTCATACAACACCCAGATTTTTTTATCAACACATTTTGCTGAGCACCACAGTTGGCTGTACCCAGGACAGGCTGCTCCATTGTTTAAAACTTGCGCTTTTATGCCAAACAACAAACTAGAAAGCAGAAAGTTCCTTGAAAAGTATCACAATGCTTAAACAAACAGAAAGTTATGTCATGTTGACCACATGCAGGAGTTCTTTACTATTCCCTTCCATATAAAGTAATAATGGTAAATACATTAATAGTGATACAATTAATAGGGGTGTGATTCTGAAAAACAAAATATACTTGCTAAAGATGAATACAATGATATGCTAGCAACCTATAAACATGTCAAAAAGGCATTAAGCAAAAACAAGTAAAAAAACAGATATAAAGAAGATGGAGGAGTCTCCAGTTTGACAATAGTGTTTGAGAGATACAGTACAGGCAGCCGAAAGCTCATTTTCAGCTGCCTCTATTTTTAAAATAGTACTATTGCGACATTTTTATGAATGAATGGGTAAGCATGCCATTTGGCATACTTACCCATTCATTCATTCATTCATTGGAAAATCGCCGCCGTCACACACCAGACCTGTCACACCGCACTGGAGGTGAGTACTAGGGTCAGGCTGCGGAAAAGGGAGTTTTAGGGTCAGGCTGCAGAGAAGGGAGTCTTAGGGTTAGGCTGTGGGAATGGGAGTCTTATAATTAGGCTGTGGGTAGGAGAGTCTTACAGTCGGGCTGCGGGAATGGTATTCTTAGGGTCAGGCTGTGGGGAAGGGAGTGTTAGGATTAGGGTAATGGAAGGGGGGGTTTAGGGTAAGAATTAGGATAAGGGTTGGAGGTACATTGCTGCTCACCATTTAGTGTGGAGTGCTCGTTACAGGGATGATCAATTGCTTTTCCTTCTCAAGGCAGAAGCAATCGATTTGGGACACATTTCTACATTCCCTAGTATGAAACGACTCTTTCGAAAAACGGCCATTCGTACCGCCGACCCACAACCAGTGGAGAGGGGGTGGAGCAGGGAGTCTAGTTAACATTGGTGCCTCTTGTTACGTATGAAGATCTTAGAAAGTTTGCATGGATACATTTATACCAAACATAGAAATGATATGGGCATATTAGGTAGACATCAAACTGGAAAGTGTAGAGGTTAGGGATAATTAAGGTAGATAGAAGAGGTCTTAAATTCAACCATGGAAACCAAGTTGTGGTGAAGGCAGTAAATTTGTCAGTGAGTATATCATCTATGGCTAAATAAAGTGGATTCGCTTAAACCAGTCTTTGACTGTTAGGGGAACATCATTGCATAACATCTGAGGCTCGCCTATGCCAATTTACTTGTCAGAGGACTTACACAAATGACTTGCTTAAGTCCCCTGACTTTATTAGTTTTGGATCTGGCCTTATAATATTAAAATATGAAAATATATTAACATTTTTGATCATGGAAAATATATATACCTTTCCATAGCAGCACAACATTCATCATCACTGTGAACACTATCCACTATCCAGCTATTTCTTTAGCATTGTCTATTGCTTGAAACACCTATACCTACCTATCTTTAATGTTCACTTTCAAAACATGTTTGTGCTCCATACTACTAAAAGGGTTATATGTTCAGATAACATAACTGCCTTAATTATGTTTTCATATAGGAATTGACCTATTATATAAATAGCATATTGGCACACAAGTTCAACAAGTTCAACAAGAAAAGACAAAAAGTAATATACAATTCTCCTTCCTATTCATGCTTAGATCTTCATGTAGCTTGCAGAGATGAAAGAGACATATAATAACTGAGTACCAAATGCTTTTTTTTCCTTTAATTATAGTACAAAGAACAGCGAGACCATTTTTGAACACATATTACAGATCTTCTGCCAATTTCATCAATTAACTGTGTTCCAATGGTGTTCTGAAGGGTATAATGCATAAAACAGCATCAACATGATAACTACTAAAGAACTAATTAGCTGCTATTGAGCTCTTTGCTACATCCCTTGTTCCCTTAGTTAAACAATTGTATAATGAAGCACATGAAACCTTTGGTGAACCTGAGTTAAATATAGATAATAACGTGAAATATTTGTATCTTTCAGGGTTCAATTCTATACTAAACATCATATGGTTACTGAAGTATATAGTTTACATTATAATATATTATGTGATCTTTCTAACTGTTTAGGAATGAACAAACATCATGTTTTATACAATCTGAGGTGGAGTTAATGTGACATTGTATTATACTGAGGTCCCACACCCAATGCTGGCCAATCTTGAATGAAGGACCCTTAATTGCACATTTTTTCAAGTCTTGATACTGGAGTACATGTGTTTTTGTTATTGAATAACAGCAATTTTTTTTTTCATATTACACAGGCATAATTATGCTTCTTGTAATTCTGCAAGGAAACTAGGAAAAACATGCTAGTGCCCCTGAAATTTGGGCATAACATTTCACCAGATTACAACTTTATAAGGGTTAAATGGTGCCGAATATGGTGTTGAATATATAATCAAAAAGCCATCTGGGCCGGGGCTCTTCCCAATTAAGGAAATATTAATAGCCGCTTCCAGCTCAGTATACTGTCAAGGAAGGAGGACTAGTAGATCAAAAATTATATCCCAGACCTCTATTGGTGGCAAGATGATAGGCATCCAGGACATCTACGCATAGAGTGTAGGCATATGTCAGCAGGCAGGAGGTTGTCAGGGAAGAATCCTATCAGAACTAGGCCTCAAAAATCAGTCACTGCGAGTCTGAGGTATTTCAGTGGGTTTAGCAGGTGCCCAGACATGTAAGAAGAGAGTGCTTCACCCAAACTAACTTCACTGAAAGGGTGATAGATAAATGGAATGTTCTCCCATCTGAGGTGGTTGAGGCCATTACAGTAGAACAATTTAAAATGCTTGGGATAAATATAAGGGTATCCTAAATTGTAAACCAAATTGAGGGTAAATAGGGTCTAGGGTCAGTATAGTTTTCAATAAACAAATGGGCAGACTAGATGGGCCATGTGGCTCTTATCTGCCGTCACTTTATATGTTTCTATGTTTCTATGTACAGAAGTTATGATTGGTTAGTCAATCACCTTTAGGCCTACAGATGGGGATGGGAAACTCCCTCTATCCTACCTCTACCCTGACAACATTTAGGAGGCTCCTTCTTGATGTGGGCCAACAGCTGTATATCTCAACGGTGCAGTTGTCTTCCGCCTGGCTCCATCCTCACAGCTGTTCAAAGGAGTAATGGGAAAGTAAAGGAAAGAAACTCTAGAGACCTTCAGGTGCTCCAGTGTCTCGCCACGGACTCCAATTGATGCCTGTAACCATTGTCTGAGCTGAGGAGGGATATACAGTAGTAGCAGTCATCATTGTTAGGTGGGGCAAAATAGTCAATAAAATTGTAAAATTTAATATTTATCAAAATACACAATATATACATGTTGCATTCAGTTAGGATCCCATTATAATTATTAACATTATTAAACCCATACTATATGCTTTACATGTATAAATGCATTGTATATTTTTATATAGTATTTTGAAATGAATCATATTAAGCTTTCTATAATACCCTACTGGAATACTGTCTGCGGTACAATTCTTTTTTTTTTTTTTTTTATAATACATTTTTATACATTTTTTCTTTTTTACACAACTTCATTCTTTAAGCAAAAACAAAGAAAAAAAAATACAGAAACACAATCCATTATGTATCTACCGACAGGATTTTCCCATCAAAAGGCAACATTGCCTGCTTTAAATACCTAACTCACAAAACAAAAAGACATACAAAAACAATTCTGACAATTTCAAAATGTCTGAAGAAATAACGTAAGAATGCATTTATTGCTTGTCAATGATCAATAAATATAATTGTACTGTACTAAGCAGTTTGATTCATCATTTCCATTCACTATTCTATGTTTTATTCATTGTACCTCTGTTTCAAAGTGGTTGCTATTTCCATATGTCACACATAATCTGCATCACTATTTAGAGAGGCACTTTTACTTCATACTTCAGTCTTACATAGTTTATAGACTTGTCAATCAAAATGAAAAACACTATTCTCTTTAATGACACTTTACTTACAATAAAACGGATGTCTATGATTTTCCATTTAGCTCATGAACAATGAAATATTGCAAAAGAAGAAAATGGCAACAATCGTGTTTTATTAACACTGTCCAGAAATGACAAAATATGAAATCATTAGGAATTCCATTTTATTTCATGCAGTCATACCATTGTCGACCTATCTTATTTGTTTGTTAACTTGCAAAGGTTTAAAACACAGATTATAAACTGTAGCGGTTTGCCAGATTGTTAACAGACATGGTGGTGGCTTAGATTCATTTATAGGATAATGAACAGGTGCATTTTAGACAAGGGTAAACTACTCAGAAACAAAAATAAATCTGTCCCAGCACACTACTTTTACGCAGTAGCTAACCTGTTATTCTATCTGTAAAATAAAGCATAGAAATATTAGTTGCACACTTTTCCGAATATTTGATAAGTCACCAGCCACTTAGTGCTCTTCACTCCAAACCATGAGAGTTCGATTGCTGGGTCATAATGCATGCATTTTTGTTTTGAGAGCCAACTCACCCAGGAATCCCTCAATGCTTCCAAAATAGCTCCTGCAGACCAACACAACATGGTTCCAAACAATGTTGGCTGTTCATATCAGGTTATAGAGCAATATATATTTAACGATAAAGCAAGCTAAGTGTTAACCAATTAGTTGATTAAATGTGAATCGGTACAAATTGCTACATTAAACTTAAGATGAATCCATTCACTGCTTCACAGCGTTACGTGCTGGGACTCTAACAGTTTTCATCTTTTAATCTACAAAAAAAAAAAATTACCAAACGTGATTAGCGCCGCCACCAGGGGGGACAGCCTGGACTTCTGTCCCGGTGCTTATGGGCCCCACCATCATTGGCGGGGCAATGCGCAGGGAAGAATTTCACAGTGCCACAGCAGTACCACAGCAAGTCCTGACGGAATAAGTAGTTCCAGACTCTCCTGTCGTAACAGGTTATAGGGAGTCCTTCGCTCCTGGTCGGAGCCTGGAAAGCCCGGGGTCTCACCACTAGGGAAGAGTGGGGAAGAGGAAGGCCAAGGCTTGTCAAGTGTCACTGATGAGAAGGCCTCATGCTCCTGGGGTATACTAGATATACCCCAGGAGCGTGACCCGTATATATGGGTGATGTTTAGTTTTTTTTTCTATTTATTATTTTTATTAATTAATTACTGAATTAATTAGTTAGATACACCTGTACATTCACTCATTATTGCAAATATTTAATGAGCCAACTATGTGGCGGTGAATCAGTTAAGTGAAATATTTAATTTAAGTATGGAGTAAAAACAGCAGTATCTGAGAGATTAATTTATTGCAAGTTGAGCATAAAAAAGGGAATTACTATTACAATTTGTGACCCATTCTGGATAGCCATTGAGCTCTTTCAGGTAATTTTTTGTTTGCTGTTGCCACTGAGATGACAAAAAGCTTAACATAAACAAACTATTAATTCACTTGTTAGAACTAGAAGTTATATATTGCGGTTGATTATTTGCACACAGGTCTCTTTCATCTGTTTGTATGACAGTTGTGCATGAAATAAGTTCTTGAAATTAGATGGTGAGATTTCTTACTTGAAGGATTATGGTGGAATTTTAAAAATGTTCTATTCATTATTTCAGATATTACAATCTTATTGTGGCTAAAGTATCAAAAATATTTTCCTTTGATATTGTATTAGAAAAATAAACATCCTGCTTTAGTTTTTTGGTTCTGAAACAGCTATAAAATAATATATGCAAGTATCTAACAGAAAAGAGGTTACAAAAGGGTGTTTTGGATGAACATGACAATGCATTTTTCATTGAAACTGATTTCCATGGGCACTATTTCTTCTTGTAATGCTTTGGTTTCCAGAGAAATTAATTGGCAATGATATTGCTGGAACAGACACTTAAGATTTATAGCTTTTATCTTGTGATTACACATTGCTTGTTTGTCACTTATGCTTCTATACTTCTATTTTTCATACTGCAGAACGTAAGTGTTTAGAAAAATCTGTCATATTTTACATTTATCCTCCCTTCACCTCTATATCATCCTGTTATCTATCTGTTCCCTTAATCCTTTGAATTCTTTCTAATTTATTCTCCAGTTTCAAAGCCTTTATCTAGTCCATTGTATATTATATGCTGTTTAGAGCTGTTTTATATCATTTTAAAAACTACATGAAAGTGACTTAAATATATGATAAAATATTAATTTTATATGGAACACAATAAATTGATTGATAAATGGCATATTAAATATGAAAGGGAATTTCATATTATTAAACAATATCTACAAAGTAATATCAAATAATGCAATAAAAAATATACATTTTTGTGGTAAGGAAAAGCAATAAAACAAATATCATATATCAAAATTATATATACACCTATGTACCTTGACCTGACCATGATCAGCATTTAACCTGTGATGGAAGTATGCCAACTTTAGGCACCAGAGATGAAGCTAATCCAGAGTTTGCTTACACATATTTGTAAGGTGTAAACGCAGCGGATATTTGCACTGCACATGTGGACAATGCAGGTGAGCACAGACAGACAGATGCTAAGTAGCTGATCAGTCTGTGTTCACTTCCATGTGCTGTACACTAGTGGAACTCTATTTAAATGATAAACTTGGTGGTTAGGGGTTCTGGGAGCACAGTAGAAGCTTGGATTCTCTACACCACCTCCTAAAATTATGCAGCAGCTTAGTGCTGGTGTAAGTGTACAACAGAGGAGATTTATTCATTAATTATAACAGTAATAATCTTTAATGACCGCATGTTAGTGATTTAAGTAAAAGGAGGCGTGCCAGGGACGTCTCGGGGGAAAAGTGGGTGGAGGGAGGTATGGTAAGCAGTCCAGGAGGGTGTGGGGAAGGGATCTCTGTGAGTATTTTACACATGATTATTTTTATACGATATTCATTTTTATTATAGTTGAGTCTGTTTGATTGGCAATATCAGCAGTTACAATTACTCAGTGAAATGAGACCAGTCTGTAAATATACAATATATCCTTATGCATATAGATCCTACCTTTTTAAATTACAGTTACAAAAGCAATGGTAGTTTTATAACATATATTAAAAAGCAAATATATAAAAATATATATCTAACACTGCTTTAGATTTGCACATCATTTGTATTCAAAATAATTTTCTGAATAAAATCAGATTTTCTTATTCTGTACTATACTATTGTAATGATTAAGCTGGGTGGATAAGATATTGCAGTCACTTGCCTTGTTCCAACACACAGCTCTAAGAATTATATTACAGATAAATGTAATAGGTGATGTTATCGTTGTAATGTAAACAGAGGGAAAGTGTTTATTTCGATGTTGTTTATAAATCGTGTAATTGGTAGTAAGATGGATTCATTAAATATCAATACATGTAAACCTTGGTATCTATACCATTGCTCATGGGTGCCTTTATCTTTGTATTTTAAAGGATATACTAGCATTGTTGTGTCAGACCAGAAATATGTATGAGCAGGTATTCATGCGATCCTGTCACTAGAAACATTATTATTATACCATTATTATTTAACGTTAAACATTTTTTGAATTTGAAAATGCCACTGCCGCTTCCGCAGGACTCGGCACTTCACCGGACCACCAGAAAAGGGAGTAACCTCTCCAGGAACTTTTAGCCTTAGTGGGAGGGTTAGGGTTAGGATCAGGCTGCGGGCAAAGGAGGGTTAGGGTCAGGCTGCGAGCAAAGTAGGGTTAGTGTCAGGCAGCTGGGAATGAAGGGTTAGGGTAACAGAAGGGAAGGGTTAGGGGAAGGGTTGGGGTTAGTTTCAACACTTACCTTTCAGAGCACCGTGTTCAGTGCACCGGAGATCGATTGCTATGCCTCATTGAAACATACGCAATCAATATCCTAGCCAGTTCGAAACTGGCTGGGAGAAAATGGTCCTATCGAAATAGAGGCGTTCTTACTGGGGACTCACACCCATGATAAACATAACTTCTGTTCTGCTGAATGCTTCATGTACATGATTATGAAAACACTCCACCATAACAATATAAGTATATTAGTTTCTATATTTCCCGAAACTCTTCTGAGCATAATGTTTAATATTCCTGGATACTCAACATACAGATATAAAAAGAAAAAGAGATAAAGTTTGGTGAGATTGCGCTTTACTGATCTGCTGCCTTTCTTAAATCTAGAAGGGTCTACACCTCCAGAAAAATAGAACTATCGAAAAAATATATTGATCTAAGAGAGACGCTGATCCCACCTTTCAAGTGTGATGAACAAACCAAAACAAAACAACCTCTATAGAGTCCACCATCTAACACTGCTGTGTGATATGTTCAAGTGGGGTACTGCTGTAATCATCCATAGGGTTCTTAAACCTAATGCACAAAACTCATAAGTGAAAAGACGTGCCCTTTCTCTCTAGCTTTGAGAAAGGGCACGCCTGCCCGAAACGTGTCTGCTGGTAGTCAACTATACCACTTCCTTCTCCAGTCACCACATCTTCCGCCCTCACAGGACTCTTTCCACATCGCTGTCTTGGAGCTCCCTCAAACACCTGTTTTGGATGCGCTTTCCATCTCATCGGTACAGAGACAGTTTGTCCCAGTTTGTTTTTCTTTTGCACATGTTTTTATTGTCAGTTCATAGTATCTGTGTGTACTAATAAACGTTATTTTTATCTTTTCACTGATGAGTTTTGTGCATTAGGTTAAAGAACGCTCTGGATGATTTTAGCAGTACCCCACCTGCACATATCACACAGCAGTGTTAGATGGTGGACTCTGTAGAGGTTGTTTTGGTTTGTTCAAGCACATCACACTTGAAAGGTGGGATCAGCGCCTCTCTTAGATCAATATATTTTGTTTATAATGCAGATATAAAAGTATAATGAATGTATAATTCACACTTGGGATCTGATCCAGTATGTTTTGCTTATGGCATATGGGTACACCAAAGTGATAAAATGTACCAATAATTTGGAGCGTGTACTGGAGACGCTATATCAGAAGCAAGTATATGGGCACAGCCTTGCAACACAAGTATGAATATTTATAAGAAAATAGACGAAGAGGTGGAAAGCTGAAACTACACAGTTACCTCAAAGGTTACAAAAAAATGGCTAAACAAAATGTTGGCATCTGTTTCAATGCACACTATTTGAAAAAATAAAAAAGGCAATATGAAAATATGAACTTGGCCCACTCACATTTACATTAAAATATGGTGTAATGATTGTCCAACACACAAAATGTTACACAGGTCCTTTTTCTTTTAGCTCACTTGCATGCTGTATAGGTGTAATGCTTATAAACACTGTGACTATAAACAAAGGTGTCTGATCTTACGCTAGATGAGGTCCATGATGTTAATATAGATATAAATTCCAGTATGTATGTAAAATATATCTATATAAAAATGTTTGCTTAAAATTGGTCACTTGTATTGTCATTAGTTCATTGATCCTAAGTTTAATAGAAGTTGCCTTCTGTATGGTTATTGATCTATGGTTATCAGTAAGTAACGGTATCTGAGAGTCCCAGATGAGACAATGGTGTGAGTCCAAGTAACAGTTCGTCAGGAGAGATACTGTCCAACAGATACTAGTCCAGACAGGGATACCGGCAGGCCGGGGACATTACAGAATCCGTATGGTAGGAGGTGGAGTTGAGGGTAGCCGTAGTAGCAGCAATGAAAGAGGTGGATGGCAGAGTTGTAGTCAGCGGAACCGGAGTAGACGGAACTGGCAACAGCTGAGGTGGATCAACTGGAAGCGCAGGACTTGAACTCCGGACAGGACCTTCAGGACCGGGCCTTAGGATAGAACCTCAGGACTGGACCTCAGGACTGAAGTGCTAGACTGGACCGCTGGACCAGGATAGACCAAGGAGTACCAGGCACATGGGAGACCTGATTGTTCTGGCAACGATGGAACAGTGCACAGGGTTTAAATAGTGCGCCCTGCGCACTGATTGGCTGGAGGACCGGAGAACACTGAATCTATTGGAGAAGCGCGGTCATGTGACTAGTCCAAGATGGCCGCGCCCATGGATCAGAGCACCATCGCGTTTGCCGCCAGAATTCCATGCGGAGGACGCCGTGGCAAGACTGGTGAGTACTGAGCAGAGGCTGTCACTGCTTCAGTGACAGTCTCCGACGAGCTGCAGCGGCGTCAGGGAACCAGGAAGCAGGTAAGTGCGGCGTTTGCCGCGGTTTGTGATAGCACCTTTTTATAAATTCTTTTTATTATAAGCATATAAAACACAGGATATCATTCAAACAAATGTAAGTAACAGCAAATTGCCTTCTTTATAGTAGAACTGCAATATAATTCAACAACTTGCAAACTAAATATCTTCCCTAATACAGAAATAGCTTCTTGAAGTCTGAAATTAATGACTTTGAGATATGCATAAGGAAGTTGACACTGATGTGCTGTTATTGACCCCGGAATGAAAGCAGCTTAGGTCTTAAAATTCCACGTTCCTTGTGATCTCTTTGGAATATGCATTTCCCAAAAAGATCATCACATAGCAATTATAGGCAGCTCATTGCAATGCACTGTAAAGTACCATGAAATATCTGTCGCTGTAATCCTAATTCAAAGTCAATCATGAAATTATACCATTTGTTTTGGGGAGTTTTTATTTTCAAAGAAGGGAAATATAAAATATATTTTAATGGTTTATAGTAGAAATAAACAAAGCAGTCCATTTTCTGTACAACATTAAATGTTCCAAAACTTACTAAAAAAAGAAAAACATACATTAAGGACTAGTAAGTGGTTAAGAAGCTTAGATAACCTTGTTTTGATCTATTTTTACATTACTCTGCTTCATATATTCTTACCATTCCATTTTAGTAATAGGATTATTTTATGCCAACCCCCTTCTAAATTAAATTATTGGAAATAAAATTCTTAGTCTGCCTCACTCAGCATAATTTACAATTCATTCAATTTCACACAGCTAACTACATATCAAAAGAGCAGTTATCACATTTCAATGCAAGACCATCTCAGTGACATATTCAGAAGCAGAAGCGGTGCTAACTTTAGTGGAACAAATATTGAATTGAATTCATTTTTATTTTTTTTCCTGGAACTCCCCACCTCTGACATTTAAATGAAAACATATGTCAATGGCTGACAAAAAGAAATAATGTTTTTTGTTCTTTTAATTTTTCAATATTAGATTGTGATATATGATATGGTATGTGATACCATCTAGTAATGTATCTTCTGGTTTTTATATCCATAGTTTTCTGAGGTAAGAAGCATGGTAACTAACCAATATCTGTACTGGAGTGATACCTGGCACCATTACACTAGCCCTTTAAATAACCTTATATTACATTTCCCTCATTTCAAGTTTCTAAATTACAATAAATCATCTCTGAAATTCAAATGTTTCCTATTCTTAACACTTAGAGGATTCAGAGTATCAAACATAAAGCATGTACCACAGAAATAGAAGCAGGTGTCAGATAGATAGACCTTCATACTATAACTGCCTTATTGCCTAAAAATATAATTATTCATATCTTCTTCCCAGTCACTTAAGAGCATTCTGAAGTCATTTTTAAACCTAAATTCTTTGGGGGACACTTGTTTGTCACAGGGAAGCTTGCTCTTTAAAAGTGTATGGACTGTTAGTAGGGGATGCATTTTGCTGAACGAAAGTTGTATGTTTGAAATACAGGCAGCCAAAAGCTAATATTCTTCTGTCTCTATTTCAAAAATATCACTAATAAGAAACTTTTACTAATGACTGGATAAGTATGCTGAATTTATTTCTCGGCCTACTCCTTCATTAATTTGCCTCAGACCAGCTGCACTGGTATTCGAAATAGGGTTAGGAGTCTATGGGGACATTTAAGGTTAGGTTGCGGGTAGGGGAGTTTTAGGGTTAGGGTATGGGGAGTGGAGTCTTAGGGTCAGGCTGAGAGTATGGGAGTCTTAGGGTCAGGCTGCAGGGAGGGGAATTATAGTGTTAGACTGCGGGGAAGGGAGTCTTAAGTTCAGGCTGCTGGCAGGGGAGTCTTAGGGTCAGGCTTAGGGGAGAAGAGAGTTAGGGTAATGGGAAGGTAGGGTTAGGTCAATGATTAGGATAATGGTTGGGGTTACATTAATACTTACCATTTGCCGCTGCATCTTCATCTTTCGGATGATTGATTGCTTCTCCTCGGCAAGGCAGAAGCAATCAATTTGACGGCCAGTTTGCAATTGGCTGGTATAAAACGACCCTTCAGATAAAGGGCCGTTTTAACCACTGACCCACACCTGTTAGTAGTTATGTCCGTTAATTGTATGTGATCAAAATACAATAATCTTCATTCTATACAAAATATAAAAAGTGAGGGATTAAGGGAGAAGATGTTAGGTGCCATCATTGTATCACATCTCAGGGACAGGAAACCTGCGGTTATGTTCCTGCTCCCAAAAATATGCTACATTGCTACGCAACACTGTGTTCCACTTTTGTCCCTTTTCCATTCTGAATATCACCTTCAGCCTCCCAGTATTTCAGGCACTCCATATGGTTAGCCCACTATGTTCCTAATTTTTCCACTTACGCACACAACTACAAACTTTAAGTTAAGGTTGCCCTATGGCACTCGTAAGTCGCCTAAATCAGACCCATCATTCTTAACAATTTTATGCACTTCACTTAAAACAAGTTCAAATTTATTTAATTAAAACATTCAGGAAGGACAACATCTCCTGATCCATGACAATCAAACATGGAACTGTCTTGCTACTGGAAACATATTACTAAATGTAATAGAAACAAACAAGAGTCCCAAACAGATATTTTTAATTAAGATAATAATTAAGATAATTATATATAAATGGCCTAATATAGATGTAAAAACTTGTACAAACTGTACTCCGCATTATTTAGCTATTCATATGAGTAACAATATATCCATCTAATTATATATACACTGCTTTTTTAATTAAAAATTATTTCTTTATTTCTTAGGATTACCTAGTATAAAGGCACACAATACTGTAATACAAAAAATAAAATAAAGTGACAAATGTACACTATTTCATTTAAAAAAACTTCTAGTAGAACCTTGCACCAGTAATGCAATTACCAGAAACAATGGAGGCGCTGCCCTCTGGGTGCCAGCCCTGAAGTGGCACTTCTCCACTGTATCTGGCAGTCTGGGTTTCAGCCACTGCTGCTCATAGGATATAGGAGCTGCAGATTTTTTGCAAGTAATCTGCGGCTCCTAAGCATGAATGGATCATTGATGCATGAAGCTCAGGGTCTGTGTCTCTCCCTGCAGCTTCCAATCATTGCATCAGAGGGAGGGATCGATACGCTGATCTCCATGCATCCTTTTGAGGACATCAGAGGCTGTCATGCGCAGGGTAGTTGGAAGATCTGACGTATATCTGTAAGTCAGCCCACGCAGAAGTTGTGTGTGTGTGTTGCTGATTTCATGGGAGGGGTTTAACAACAGCTCAGGGTCACGAGGATGGGGGAGGGGGAGTTCTGGCACCAACATTTATCTTGCCTTTGGGCAACATCTATGAAGTTACACCACTGCATTGTACCCTGTAATTTTGGAGGTACAAGCTATATATACTTTTGGAAGCATGGGAAACAGTTAATGTTATTTTAATTGATACTGCAATCATTTAATTATCTATACTGTGACTAAAT
>WWET01002375.1:204924-216552 GCA_011038615.1 Limnodynastes dumerilii
ATAATAAATAAAGTAAAGACACTTTGAAGTCCCATTTATATTCTTAAACTGCTGCCTAGGGAAGGGTGTTTCGGGCAAATTATAGTTTATAATTTTCAAATAGGGATCACCTTAAAAATAATGACTCCAATTCCCAAAATTGTCATTGCACAGTGGCCCAAATAGTAAATGGAACTGATTTAATCTTACAATGTTCAAAGAAATCTTAATCATATCGGATATAAGGAATTTTAATGAAAGCATATTGGCCTAGATAGATTTAGTTATACTATTTGGAAAAGTAAAAGTAGATTTTCAGTAAGCTTGACAAGGGATTTTTTTTTTCCAATAATATAACTCTTTAAGGCAATGGAGTAATATTTTGTGAACTATTTCAATGCTGCGCACAAATGCACTGATTCCCACACAGCTTCTGTTTCTTCCTTTCCCATTATGGTGTAAACTAAAATTTGCTAAATAGATAACAAGACTTTGTCCAAGAATAATCAAAGAACGCAGTCAGCACTCGTGACACATCTTCAAGGGAGCTCAACAATGAGCCACTTGTCACTGTTTTTCTTTTGAAAGAATGAATTCAATTGCATGAGTCTTTGGAGCCTGTGAGATGGAACAGAGGAAGAATAACAACTGTACTGCTATGCTGGCAGCCCTCTGAAAATATGGCCACTTTGTTTCTGAGCATGTATATTCATTGTGTGGCCTGCACATCATTTCAATATTTATTCAAATAATTATTTTATCCTGTGGCCAGGATTTCTAAATGATGTGTGTTAGTTATTGTGCTAATAGTTTAAAGCAGTGTGGCAATTTATAATAGTGCTGGAGGAGAATGATTCCCACTGTTTGTTGGTTGAAATATTCAAAAGTGTGATTTCTCGGTCTATAGACTTGTGGGACTGAGTTTGAAAATAAAAGGAAAATAGGTGAAGATTTTCACCTGAGTAAACCAGGGTTGCCGACTCTCCTGGAATATCCATGAGACTCCTGAAATTTTGGCAGTTCTCCCGGTATCCCAGGTGAGCCAGCAAATCTCCTATAAGCCCCGATCCCCACAAGTGTAATCCCTAAAGTTACTAGGGATGGGCGGGACTTGATGTCATCAATCCCCGCCCATCCCCTTTAACACCAGAGATCACACGTTTGATTGACAAGAAGCTGGGCTTAATGACAAGATTTGCATAAATCGCATCATTAAATCCCGACCCCTCACAGTAATCCATGTCTTTCAATAATCGCCAACCCTGGGTAAAACTGTGCTGATATCAGAGGGAGTCCATTTTATTATATGCACATATGGAGAATAATTTGCTTTTGCTTTATTGCACACAGATTTGAGCAGCTTTACATTTAAACTGTAGGCTAAACAACATCACTTCTCAGCTCCAATACTGTTGGCTAAAGATGATATTCACCTCCTCTGCAGTTCCACATGGTTTTGCCCACGTTAATTTTTAACCTGTTTACATATTATTTTGAACTCTGGCTTTGGTCTTCTTGAAAAACAGTCTATTGATTAGTGAACATCATTTGTGCTACATCAGTTTGGCTTTAGGTTCCTGGTGTCAATGCTTGGAGCCAGAAGGCATGACCTACAAATCTGTTACTGCTGTTTGTTTACAAATAGCCTATTACAGACTTATGTACATGCAGCAGGATTAAACTTTTTTTTTTTTTTAGCATTGTGCATGTCCAGAAAGCCCTAACTGACATATAAAAGCTCTTTGAGGAATTTCAATATAGGATAGGGACATGCAGGTATGTTGGATGTTAATTTAAAAACACATAAGCTATATTTTGGTAAGCCATCAACTCTTATGCCAATATTTGCTCCTAATTACCTAAACCTATAATTACCTGACCATGGATCTATACCTGATTTTTAATTGTTGCATGTCAATGATTTTTTCATGGATGAGATAGTTTAGGACTATTTATTTGTTTTGCTTATAGCAATTATTCATTATTACGAATAACAAACAGATATTGTGCTGCTCTGATTTTAGAGTGATGACATAATTAGAGGCTAGCTTGCCAATGCATCTAGTGGATATGTTTGTGTTTGCATAGTAAAAAAATGTAAGTTGTATACTCCAATATGGCTTTATGATGCAATAATGAAAATTCTCTTTCTACAGAACTGCAGAACATTGCAGCACTTATAGATAAATAAAACAATATATCATTTGTACTTTATTATAGTAAGTCAAGGTGGTGTACCAACAGCTACTGACATGTGCCCAGATCCTGGCATACCAGAGAGTGGAAAAAGAACAGGCTTTGATTTCAGGTAAGTTCACATTTTAAATAGATTCTATGCTCGTGTGTGTTTAAAAAAATGTTTTGTTTTATTTTATAACATAAAAAAATAATTGAACAAAGAATCAATATTTAGCATTTTCTACACATTTTATATTTGATAGAATTCCCCAAATCAGACGGTGAAGATTTTAAATTAGTAGCTTAAATCTGCAAATGCCTCCTATAAAAAGTGTTGGTGTTTTGTACACCTAAATTTGCATTACAATACCCTCATAGTTACATCTGGGTACATGGAGTTGCAGAATTTTTATTTATTAACAGGTTTTTATATAGCAGATTATGTAGTACTTTACAGAGAATTCACATCAGTCCCTGCACCATTGGAGCTACATACTAAGGTCCCTAACACAAAAATACACAGATATTGGGCCGGATCCAGAACTACGTCTGTCTTCCATAGACGGACGTAGTTCAATAAACAGTAGCTACTGCGCATGCGTAGTAGCTATTGTACGTAATCTGCGTATCATTTCGATCCGTAGATTGCATATATGCGCTCTAAAAGACCGCATATACGCAATCTACGTATCGAAAGATTGCGCAGTAGCTACTGTTTATTGAACCAGGTCCGTCTATGGAAGACGGACATAGTTCTGGATCCGGCCCATTATGTTTAATTTATTCAGCAGCCACTTAACCTGCCAGCATGTTTTTGGAGTGTGAGAGAAAATCCCACACAGACACAGGGAGAACATACAAACTCCACCCAAATAAGGCCTTGTCCAGGAATTGAACACATAACATCAGCACTGAGAGACGCAAGCTCTACTCACTGAGCCACCGGTGTTATTATATTAGAATATGGTGGAGTAGATTTCTTGCAGACAAATAGCAGAAGTGTGATTGTCACATGTATATACACTAGTACACCAGTGTTTCTGGTTTCTACAGTAGTAGTGCTGAAATTTCTTTATATGTGGACTTTTTGGGCCTTATTATATACTTTTTTATTTAGAAAATCAGCACTTGTAACACCTTGCAAAAGCATTTTAGAGGGTAGAAGGCATAAGAAAAATTCACTGTTATTATATACCTGTCATTCTCACCTCTAGTTTTAGCATTTTATGAACTTTACATACTATCACCACCTTGTGAGATACTTCCTAAATTATCTTTAAAGCTTTTGTTCATATTCACCAAAATATACTTATCCTAGTAAAGACAATTGGTGTTAGTTAAAGTATTGTTTGTTTGCCTTTTATGTCTAGTTGCAATTTGTCACTCAGTACAATATATCACTCATCAATAATCAAGCATTCTGCAATAATGTAGTGATCCAAATATTCTCCCAACAAAGAAAAAATATTTGATTACGGAATGTGGATGTTCTTGTCAGTAGTACAAGAAGCATGTTACAAGTGACTAGAGGGAGGATGGGTAATTGGATTTATGTCGGAAGGTTTTGATGACATTCCAGGAAGCTTTTTATTCTGCCAAGGACTTATTGCCGAATATGAAGCAGTCATAGATTAACATTGCTTTAGCTGTAATTTACATTTCTTTGTCAGCTTTTAGAAGATATCAATTCAGCCAGATATGTTCCATCCCAAGCTTTAGCTCCAATCATAAAATATGAATGGTTTGCCATACCTATTAATAGCATACTTCCTAAATCTCTCATTATCCGCCTTTTTCATGGTACCACCAGCACTGTACAGCATCAGAGTTCTATTTACATACATTCATTTAGCGTTCATCATTTAACTTTTATATATTGTAAACATACAAATATATACAAAGAAAGGACAATTTATTATAGATTTTACTATACAAATTATACTATTTAGGGGAGAGGTTCCTATTGAGCCAAACATGTAAAAACACTTCAGATTTTTGTTTAGAACACAGTGAAGGATCGCTTTCCTGCATTCCAATACCTGATATAATGGGAGAGAATGGTAGTGTTCCCTGTGAAGCTTAAGGGTTCCTTAAATACCAGGAGTTAAAGGAAACAACACAAGACAATTCTTAATCGACTATAGTATTTCATAAAGAATTAAGCAAATATAACTTAGCTTCAGCTGGTAGTTATTGCCTGATAATGATCAACAGGTTTACATGTGAAAATAGTCCCCCCATTCCTTTCCATAATTCTAGCCCTAACCCTCCCCTCTCACTACCCTTCCTGGCAGCCTGACCCTAACCCTCCCTTCCTTGCAGCCTGACCCTAGCCCAACCCCTTCCCACAGCCTGATCCTACCCCTCCCTACCCTGAAGCCTGACCCTAACCCTCCCTACCCACACTACTCACCTGTCCTTTGGTCCATTAAGGCTCCGACTTTTTTTTTTTTTTCAAAGTTAAAAAAACCCGGTTCCCCCCGCCTGCCCCGCCGCCACAACCTGTGTGTAAAAAATAAATAAATAAAGGCCCGGCTGACAGGGCATACTGCCGATAGTAGAAATACAGGCATAAGCATGCCCATGAATGACAAGTAAGTCTTGTAAGCTTTTAATCCGGGGGGGACTCTTGGCAAAAAAAAAACCTTAAGCCACGACACTGCACTGCAGGACATCCCGACGCTGATGACAGGTTTACTGTCATTGGGGTATATTTATACCCTTTGGGCACTGCCACAAGTATCGAGAGAACAAGAATTCAGTCTGAATTTTTTCTTTCTATTATGGCATATGTGACATTGATTTTTTCTTTTTATTGGGGCATATGTGATATTGGTTTGTCTTAGTTAAGGGGCACTTGTGGGATGTATTTTTTTTTTGTGTGTGGGCACGTGGAGCGTTGCTTTTTTTAGGAAGCGGGCAGTGTATGTTTTTTTAAACTAAATGGGCATGTGTAGGGACTGAGGCAGGGCATGCTGCCGATAGTAGTTCTACAAGCGCTAGCATGCCTTGTCATTTATGGGCATGCTTGTGCCTGTAGTTCTACTATCGGCAGTATGCCCTGTCGGCCGGGCCTTTATTCATTTATTTTTTACACATAGGCTGCGGCGGTGGGGCAACCGGGGAAAGGGTTCATTTTTAACTAAGCAGGGTTTTCTGTTTTTTTTTACCTTTTTTTTTTAAGCTCCGGTGCACTGCCCCTACGATTCCACCAGCCCTGAGCTGGTGGAATCGTAGGGTTTTTTCCACATCCAGCGAACTGGTGTGCACGGAGTATTTAAATGAGAAAAGCTGAGCTGATGCCCCCCTTTGCAGTCGGAATCGGATGCTGGCGGATACCATAAACTCCGCCAGCAATCCGACTTCCTTCCGCATTTAGCGCATGTACAGTTCCTTTAAAAAGCATTGCATCCATTCACACGGATGCGATACTCTGAATCAGGTCCCTTATCCTTGGAATCGGTGAGTGGGAAGACTTTTGTTGTTCAGTCCTAAATAGTTGGTGCAGCGATCACACGTCTTCTTGAACGGCATCGGTGAACAGCATTCAGCATTCATTCTCCAGTCGGACAACATCTCTGTCAATCACCTGGTAATTATGTGCTGCATATATACCTGAGCCTGATACAAGCCTTTCACTATACTATACCATCTGTGGACAGATTTTCTACATCCCCTACTCCCCTTGGCTTGTATATATTCTTGGATTTCGGCACTCGCACTTTTACTATCCTATTATATAGTGGAATTATTGTTGGAGAAAATATCAATCATTAATTTCATCTCCCAATGAATGAACTTTTACACCTAATCCGATCTGAGTATATACCTATATCCATACAAGGAGAATATCCAATAAATATCAACATTTTAAGTTATAAATTCACCTGCAATTATTAAAGAAATGTACTAATATCAACTTACCATCTTATGTAATATGGTATGTTTATATATTTCATATATGTTTTAATTATTGGTAATAAATCATTTTTACAGCTCTTGGAGTTGTAACAACATATATAACACGGATGCGATACTCTGAATCAGGTCCCTTATCTTTGGAATCGGTGAGTGGGAAGACTTTTGTTGTGCAGTCCTAAATAGTTGGTGCAGCGATCACACGTCTTCTTGAACGGCATCGGTGAACAGCATTAGATTTTTCCATTGTGACAAGCACAGCTTCCTATTTCCTTTATTTGTGTATTCCAGTAGAGGTGTATGTACACACCTCTTTTAGTGTGCTGCTATCACTTTGGGTGTATTTTCATTAAATTTTATTTATTCTTTAGTTTATTATCTCTTCTCTTAGTAATAGAAGGTATATCAAGTGGTTTTTGGTCACCTTAGCGCTCATCCGTCTATAGTTTGTATTACATTATGTTAGTATCATGTACTCTCTGTTCGTACCAAGAATGTCCTTGGCCTTGAACGTCTGGTTCTACACAGTATTAATAACATGTTTGCATAACAGCACATTAAAAATAGAGAACGGCAGCCATCTTAGGTTTCCCAGACACAGGTAGAAAGAGATAATTACATTTGATGCAGTAAGCATAATGTTGGCTATATACAATTTATGAATAATTACCTTTCTGATTAATGTGGACACTGTTTGCTTCAGAGCGTGGCAGGGTTAAGTCCAGAAGGGACTTCATTTCAATGATCCCATGTTGGTGTCTCAGATTGGACCTTATGTTTTAAGTACTGGTTAGTTATAGTTAGTAATAGTTAGTGGACTGGTAAACCCATAACAATAGATATGGGCTAAAACCTCTGAATCTCTCCAGCTTGATAAAGGTCATCTAGGGTACAAGGGATGGGGAAATCCTAAATACTACAATTATATAGAAATCTTAGTTGCTAGAGTTGACAAGTTAGGCAGCAAGGACAAGCACCCGGGTTATTTATCCATTAATAAATTATACATAATCAGTATTCTGATATTAGTTCAAGAGTGTTTTTATTTTAGCTTAATTATCTTGCTTATACTTTGTTACAGTTAAAACATTTGTAAATTTAAGAAATGAAAATGTAAAATAGCCTTTATCAATTTAGGGATAGATTAAGAAAAGCAAAATAGAGGGGTTGTTTTTGTTTGTTTTTTGTTAAATCCACTACTGATTTTTGTGGTATTTTTATGAATGATTTATTTTTCTTAAGTTTTTACCATAAGCAAATAATAAAGCACATAATGGCACAAAATGTAGAATTATTATATGTAAATGATTTTGCTTTACTGCTGCATACCTTCAAGTACTTACTTTGTAAAGAGTTTAAAATGAAATTTCAGAAGGATTTAAACATTTTTATCCAAACTGCACATTTCACAATCTGAACCTTAGCTACCTGAAAACTTATTAAAGGACAAAATGGGAAAGAAAAGATGAAGGACATGTTTAACTTGCTAAAGCAAACTATTTATTTTTAGAAAAGATATATGAGGTATTAGAGGTTTGACTGAAACAATTACAATATAGATAATACTTAATGAATCAAAGGTTAGATATAGTAATTTGGAGGTAGTGAAGCAGTGAAGGTAATTTAGAAATAGAAAAACTATATACATATTTTCAGAGGCGTATCTACCCCTTGGCCAGGATGGCACCCAGCCAAAGCAGGGTGCCACCCGGCGATGCCACCCATGGCTAAGAGATAGTGTCACCTAGTGCAGCACTGGTCTGGAGTCAGACTCCGGCTGGATGCTTTTAAAATGAGGGCTGGCTGGTTGCTAGGATACCCGCGGTCATAAGCTTCTCTGTGATCGCGGGACTTAATTTCCCTTGCAAGGCTCGGCCACCGCGGGACTTCAATTCTAGCCGCAGTCCCGTTTGGAAGGCACAGTCCTGGGAAGGCGCCAGTTCCTAACTTTGCCAAGGGCGTTGGACCCATAGATACACCCCTGCATATTTGCTTTCTTTCTGACCTTCTTTATTTAGTTAGAACAATATTAGCACATCACAAATAGGAAAAAAGACTAAAAAAAATCTAAATATATACTAAATTGTTTTAATTTTTGAGATATTTTAGGCTATCTTTCAAATTTGGATCCAAATAATGTAGTCTTCATGCTTTGATATACTTATTAATACCAGTTTATATAGCGTTTTTAACTTACCACAGGCATAGGCAACAACCTAAATCATGGTTGCAAAATTTTGCAAATAAATATCAGGGAGATTATGATCATCATGGCTGCACCAAAGGGGTGTGTCCTGTATCAACAAAGAAAGGGGTGTGTCCTGTATTAACAAAGAAGGAGGTGTGTCCTATTAATAGTTCCACCTGTGGGAATGTCTAGCACTGCCAGGAAAACTATAAATATGACAGCATCAGTATTTACTGATTGTTAAATTGACAGTGAACAAATACTTTCAGTATTTTATTGTGAAGACTGTGAATAGGAGATCCGCTGATTTCTTTATCTTTATAGAAAAGATAAAGTAGGTGACACTGCAGCTGATAAGCAAGAGACCACAGTGTATTTTTCATTTGTGTCTCCATTATTGAAATCATGTTGTCCTAGATATCTGCCAGTGTTTGATTATATCTTGGCCTCTATGAAAATGGCCGCCTCCATACACTTCACTGCAGACAAACAGGACACATTTTCTAAATTCTGTCATTATACTGTAATCATTATTCTGTAATTGCCAAACACTTTAGGGAGTCAGGGAGATTACCCACTTTCCAGGGAGTCTTCCTGACATTCAGAGAGAGTTGCCAACTATGGTCTAAATTCCAAGTACTGGGAAACTTCAATTCTTTTAATAGACTTAGTTAAAAAGCCATAATACAACTTACTCTTTGCAGTTTAATTTTTGTTTATTTTATACACAATTTCTATATCACTGTACTGTTAGATTCAGTAATACTGAAGATTTATCCTCTTTAAGTATGTTTGTGCAATATCTATAGATTGTTGTTGCTTGTTTGTTCACCAAAAGCTGTCATTAAGAAATCCACCACTTTTTCCATTAATAGTACCAAAGTACATATTCATCTTAAATGAACACATATCATTATAGTCTACACAGTATGTGCATACAAAATATTCTAATCTTACATGACTGATGATGTTTGCATGTCTGTACATAGAATTTATCCTTTTACTGTGAAGCTTTAGGCACTTGAAAGACAATAACTTGCTAAAGCCATATGAAATGACGAAAAAAGCCTATAAGAAAATATAGACAGGGAACAGGATAAACATGTCAGTATCCATCATGTATTCCATTTGAGCATGCCTTAAGGTACATTTGTCTGCTTTGTGCCAAAGTCATAGAAGATAAATGAATAAATCATCTGAATGTAAATTATATAGGGATATGTTTTAAAATACGTCCAGAAAAAAACAGAATTATCATGTTTTGGAAAATAAAAATGTGCAGCAAGCATATTTAGAGTGAAAACTAGGATACTATAATATTAATGTAGCAATTAAAAACAACTTTTCCCAAACACACACGCATTCAATTATTAAACGCACTTAAGGTTTAAGTTCTTCATTGACTGGTCTAGAGCTCTCCAATTATATGCTGATTTTTGCTTTGTTTTGTTGTTCTGTAATTTTTTATTCTGTCATCCCTACAAAAATGCAACGTATCGGACAAAGCAAGTGATTGGGGGGTGCAGGTTTCAATATATGCACTTGGGGCTGCCCTTCCAGCTCATTGATTTTCAGATGTGCATGTAAAACCAGTCAACTAATGACCTTGATCAACTTGTGTGCATGATCATCTGCCTTCCGCACTGACAGACTTTAATATGAGACAGTCTGCTAGCAAAAGTAAACGCTTTAAAGTTACATTTATGTGTTGCATTGCTTAAGCAGCTGCAAAGAAGCAGGCTGTACATAGGCACAATTAATTTACTGTTATCATAACAAAGAGGCTTTGAATGTTTCGCAATTTAACTTGTTTCTAAAGATATTTCATGTTTGATAATTTTTTTATTGCTTTGTATTTTTATTTATATACAGTATTTGTACCATAAAAAAGTTGACAAGATAAATAATAGCAAAAAAATTTGGTGAGTTTACAGAAGAGCAAGTACACTTTCTTCTCTTGAAACCATAAATAGTTTAGTCCTCACTGATTGTCCAAAAGTGGATACATTTCTTTCTAATTCTTGAATTAATGGATTACCATGCATACTGTAATTCTACTACCAATGTTAAAGCTTTGCCCATTTCTTCCAATTTACTGTTGTTTGTGTTTTTTTCTGCCTATTTCTAGAGTGGGTGCCAATGTCCAATTTTCTTGTGATGATAATTATGTGTTACAAGGCTCGAAGAGTATAACTTGTCAAAGAGTGACTGACACACTCGCTGCTTGGAGTGATCACAGACCAATCTGTCGAGGTAAGCGAGGGGAAAGAATCTCACATTTAAATACTTTGAAATGATAGTTTGCACAATCCTTTTTTTTTTTAAGTAACTTTGAATTTCATGCTAGTGCTGTTATGTTATTTGTGACTTGAATACATTTATTCTTTTTTTTTTTTAAGAATGCATTTTCTATTTTTGAAAAAAAATGCCCATGAGCTGGAAATGAAAGCCAGAAATTGTACAGGAATTTGTCACTGTCAGTGTCAGTAAAGTAATGGCTGGATTTTGCAAATCCAAGCATCCTGTCATTTCAAATAGACAAGCATTACAATGCACCAGTTTCCCAGCATATTTTAAATACCACAATGCATTTTGATAGCATGGAAATAATAGCTCCACCCTTTTGCCATGTTACAGTTTATAAACCATTAATAACAAGAATAATTCCCATACTTTTTAGAAACTGAAAGTACAGGGGTCTTTACCTTAGGTAAATGTATGTGTGGTGTTACCAAACACAGAAGATTATTCCTACAGGAGGGATTCTAATTAGCCTAATACTTTTATTTCTTAGCTTTCAGATATATAACACATGAGTGAACCAAATGTACAGAAAACAGATATGAGTTGCTACAGTATTGCTGAGCCAAAGTATTAAGATCATTAAAACCTGTATACTGTATACTGTTGGTCTACTAGTATTCTACAAATGACATTACAATCACTAGCTTGAGAAGGTGGAATGCTGATGCCATATAATTTAAAATAGATCTGCTGGGTAGACACTAATATTAAAAATTATTGTTCTTACTGGATGGGAAGCAGAAGATGAAAGTGTATAATTCAGTTTACAATGACCGCTCAACGGACCGGATCCAAACTCCTGCATGCTTACCGTGTGTGCTGAAGTCTGTCCGTCCAGGGCCGTCTTAACAGAATTGTAGGCCCTGGGCAAAGCAATACACAGGGGCCCCTACCCCCTACCCACCCATTCCCAGGAATAAAAATGTGCTGCCACCTACTCCTGTGTCCCCTCTGGCCATCTGCTACCCCCTCCTCCTGTGCCCCCTCTGGCCACCTGCTGCCACCTCCTCCTGTGCCCCCTCTGGTCATCTGCTGCCACCTCCTCCTGTTCCCCCTTTGGC